>PVKY010000907.1:0-37923 GCA_004027775.1 Bradypus variegatus | reverse complement strand
TTTTATAAAAGGGGGTTTATTTGGTTACACATTTACAGTCTTAAGGCCATAAAGTGTCCTAGGTAATGCATCAACAATCGGATACCTTCACTGGAGGGTGGCCAATGGCATCCGGAAAACCTGTTAAGCTGGGAAGGCACGTGGCTGGTGTCTGCTCCATAGTTCTGGTTTCAAAATGGCTTTCTCTCAGGACGTTCCTCTTTAGACTGTAGCTCCTCAAAAATATCACTCTCAGTAGCTCCTGGGGTGTTTGTCCTCTCTCAGCTTCTCCGGAGCAAAAGTCTGCTTTCAAAGGCCATCTCCAAAATGTCTCTGTAAGCTGCAGCTCCTCTCTCAGCTCCTGTGCTTTCTTCAAAGTGCCCCTCTTGGCTGTAGCAAGCTCGCTCCTTCTGTCTGAGCTTACATAGTGCTCCAGTGAACTAATCCAGACCCACCCTGAATGGGTGGGGCCACATCTCCATGGAAATTATCCAATCAAAGTCTTGTCCACAGTTGTTTGAGTCACATCTCCATGGAAACACTCAGTCAATAGAATTACAATCTAATCAACACTAATAGATCTGTCCACACCAGATTGTACCAAAGATATTGGTGTTTAGGGAGACGTAATACATTGAAACTGGCACACCGGGTCTCTGAGAGCTTTTAGGGCGCAGATCTCTGAGGGGAGGAAGAAATGGGGGAGAAGGAGTGGAGGATAGTGAGAGAGAGGAAGGAGGGGAAGGAGAGGGACAAAGAGGAGGGACAGGAGGAGACGAGGGGGTGAAAGGAAAGGAAGGGCTTGGGCATGAGGAGCCTGAAGGCCTGTTGTTGGGATGGGCCCTGATCTGTTGCGAGACTGACCCCCTTGAGACTCGGCGCCCAAGCGGGCAGCCAGGGGTGGCGGGCCTTTTGGCCTAAGCTCACATTCCCAATTGCCTTTCGGCATTATTCCCAGTGAGGTTTTAATGTTAAAAGCAGTAATTTGTTAAACGCAAGCCTTTAAAATATACAGCAGGTTTTATAGCCCTGTCTTGGCATGCCTTTCGTTTTTATCTATCAGAGGCCTGAAATAATGGAAATAGTCCAGGCCCCTTGGCCTTGGGCAGCCCAGCTGAGATGGCCTTTCTCAAGGACAGAGTCCCAGGGTGTGGGAGCCCAGTCCCAACCCACTCGGGGCTGTCTCACTTCTCTGGCTTTATACCACTCTGCCTAGCCCACCAGGCTAACCCTGCAGAGAGAACACAAGGAGATAATGGAGATAGAGCTCCTGCCTCAAAAGTGGGTGAAGGATGAAGGCCAGAGGTTGAGCAGACAGTAGTGTGTCCAAGGAGCTCAGTGTGAGCCCAGGGCAGGGTCTCGTAGAGCCTGCCAAGGCCCGAGCAGGTTTCCCAGGAAGACAAATTAAGGTTCACCTCTTGCCCTGTTTAAGCCAAATCAAACTTACTCTTGGTAGAGGACTGCTCCATTTTTCCGACCTGATAGAGAGCTAATATGTTGGGGCATCCTTGGCCCAGGGGTTCCAGAACCAGGGGTCCAGCCACTGGGAGGGCAGAAGGACCCAGACAGGTGCAGGCTCAGACTCATGGGAGGTTGAAAGTCCCATGGAGTGTCCTCCAGCCAATCCTGAAACCTGGATCTGGGCTCACAGGATGGCCCCAGGAGCCATGGGCCAAGGCCACGTACTCCAGATCTCCATGGTTTTGCCCTTTGATCACCAGCTTTGGCCTCCACCTTCTCAGACTGAGTGGTCAGATCCTCCCAGTGGGCCTGAAACCTTTGTAGCCTCTGCCCCCTTCCACCCCAGGCTTCACCTGTTCCTCCATGATCTGTGCCAGCTGTGAGGGCTACAAAGACCCTACTCTTGCCTTCTGGGAATTCCTCTGATTGATGCCACATGTGGTGTGGTCAGTGACGACTGAGATCTGAGGCTCCTTCCTGAATGTTCTGGATTGCACAGGACGACCAAGAATCTTGCATGACCATAGAAAGGGAAAGAGGGCTCCCTAAAATATGACAGGTGTTGGATTTTATCATCAACCTTGGTGAGTGGCATACTCATGAAATGCTGCATGCTCAGTTTTTTCTAACTATAAAAGCCATTCATCTTAGGAAATTTGGAAAATATGGAAAAGTACAGACAACCAAAGTCACCCATAGCCCCACCACACAGACACAAGCACTATTGCCATTTTGTCTTTCCCTCCTTTTACGCATATGTGCTGATTTGGATGTATTATGTCCCCCGCAAAACGCCATTATCTTTGATGCAGTCTTGTGTGGGCAAGAAACATATTGGTATTGATTGGGTTGGAGACTTTTGATTGGATGTTTCCGTGGAGATGTGATCACTCAACTGTGGGTGAGATCTTTCATTGGATAATTTCCATGGAGGTGTGGCCCTGCCCGTTCAGTGTGGGCCTTGATTCATTTACTAGAGCACTATATAAGTTCAGACAGAAGCAGTGAGCTTGCTACAGCCAAGAGGGACACTTTGAGGAATGCATGGAAGCTGAGAGAGGAGCTGCAGATGAGAGACGGTTTGAAGACGGCCATTGAAAGTCGACTCTTGCTCCAGAGAAGCTAAGAGAGGACAAACACCCCAAGAGCAACTGAAAGTGACATTTTGAAGAGGAGCTGCAGCCTAGAGAGGAACGTCCTGGGAGAAAGCCATTTTGAAACCAGAACTTTAGAGCAGACGCCAGCCACGTGCCTTCTCAGCTAACAGAGGTTTTCCGGACACCATTGGCCATCCTCCAGTGAAGGTACCCGATTGCTGATGTGTTACCTTGGGCACTTCATGGCCTTAAGACTGTAACTGTGTAACCAAATAAACCCTCTTTTATAAAAGCCAATCCATTTCTGGTATTTTGCATTCCGGCAGCATTAGCAAACCAGAACAGCATATTTAGATATAAAAATGTACTATTACAAGATGGCGTTTCCACTGTAGGTAGACTTGTGTTTGTTGTGCCTTCAATTTAATAGCTGTGCAATATTCCACTGTGCAGATCTGCTGTCATATGTAATCATTTTCCCTATTTTAGGTTATTTGGATTGTTCCCTACTTTTTTTTTTGCTACTATTAATAATGCTGCAGTAAACATCCTTGCACATAAATCCTTATGAGTGTCTCTGATAAAGTGATTTGTCAAATGTCACTGTGCAAAGACCCAGATCAGGGAATAAAGGAGGGTCTCCTGACTTAGAGATCCAAAGCTGGAGGCGAACGCCCATTTCCAGAACTGTCTTCCAGTTAGCGAGGGTGTAGCATGTGGCAGGTTCGAGTTGCACGTCTGTTTACTGAAATGCTCTCATTCAAATCTTCCCCCCAAGCTGTTGAGTTGGACACTATTCCTAAGCCCAGTTGTTAGATGAGGCCCTAGACAGAGGCCAATTGATTGCCCAAGAATAGAGTCTGCAAGTGGCAATGCTGGAACTTAAAAACAAAGCAAACAAAAGAAAACATGGTGGTGCAGAGATGGTGGCTCGGACATGAATGTAAATCAGATTTCTCTAATAAGCTGACTTCCACACGCCTACCCCCGGCCTCGTTTGTACTTTCGCTTTCTCTGCCATTTGGGTTTCACATACCCCATCTTTTGGGTGGGTGTACAGAATGCTCCCAATTCAGGACTGTTGAGCCTGACACTTCCTCTGCATTTGTTTAGCTGAAAGCTTCTGTCCACCTCCATCTACATATCTGAAGCTGCGAGAAAGAAACTTCAAAATGTCATTGGAGTGGGAACGTCACGTTCTCTGGTGGGGGTTATTTTCTTTCTGTGACTCATTGTTGGGCTCAGAGCCACTGGAAACATTCCCTGCTTGGTGGGCAGCACAACTTTGTGAGTCCAAGGTCCTGCCTGAGCAAACTCAAGAAGAGAGAATGCCCCGTGTGGTGCTTCCAGAAGGTTCCCCATGGTTTCCTAGGGGACCAGGTCCCCACAGCCACAGAGGCTCTCAGGAGAGGGATCCAGACTGGGGCAGCACACACAAGTCCTCAGGCACCACACACACTGGTGGGTGCTCTGTGCCCTCCCCAATCCCACAGCATGCCTGCGAGAGCTCCTGGACCGACCTTTCCAGAATATTCTTTTTCCTGCCAAAACCTGAGGTGCCGATGAAAGAAACGCAGAGTGAAGGCGGTATGTGGAGAGTGTGTAGATGTGAGGTGGGGGTGGGGAGGTGAGTCAGGGAGCTTGGCCCACCCTGAGGCACTAGACTCCCGTTCCTGGAGGCTGGAAGGTGTCCTCAAGAGAGGAAAGAAGTGTAAGAGCAGAAAAGTCTAAGCAGAAGAAAACATATTCAAAATATGGCCTTTAAGTCTGCTCTTTCAGTGGTTTCATGGTTTGCCCCCAGGTCCCCTCCTTTCCTTCAGATCCTTTGGCCTGCTCGGGCCTGATGGTGCACATCTTCAGTCTTGCTGAGAAGTTTTCTTACTTTATGGGGTCAATAGCATGATTGGACTGTATATGCCCAAATGAGGGAGCACAAGGTAATTTTCTTTAAACCACCTTAAAAAGTATCTGACAGGAATTTTAAGTCTGTTTATGCACAAAGGACTCTATTGCTCCCTACTGCCCCTCTTTTTTTCCCACTTTAACTGGAAAATAAAAAGTTACAGTCATAATCGAATGGGGGAACCACCTGATTCTCATATATTTCCTTTTTTTCTCCCACTCTCAAAGTGAATTTAGACACACGGAGCAGCTGGCTAGCGGTGGGCAGCCTCAGTTATTTGTCCTGATGAGGAAGAAGAGGAAGACAGCGAGGCTGGGTCCACGGGAACTGACAGTCACCCCCACGGACACCTCAGCTGCTGGGCCTGGGCGGGTGTGAGAGCATGGTGGGTGGGGGCTGAGCGGCCCCTTCCCCAAAGCCAGCCCACAGCCTGCATGATCTGGCTGGGAGGAAGAATTTTTATCCTCCCTTTCTTTTGTCAAGGTTTACAAATCCTTCAGCCACCACTGGTGTTGACGCACCATTTGTTTACTTGCATGCCTATTTCTCATGTCCACCCACTCGAAGCTATAAGCTCCAGGAAGGCAGGACAAGATTTTGTCTCTTTTGTTCACTGCTGTATCCCTGATGCCTAGAACATGCCTGGCACATAGTGGGGGCTCAGAAAATATCTATCACGTCAAAAAATCAGGAAAATACTGTTGCTTTACAGATTCACATTTTGACTGTGTTCTCCAAGCCACATGGACAGAGACAGGGAGGGCACAAGCTCGCTCTTTGAAAGAAAATGATAGTAACCAATACCATACATTTACAGAGCCTCTAATGTCTTCTTTTTGTAAAATAAGCCATCACGTGGGTCGAGTGGGTGATGTGATCACCGTGAGGCTGACAGGAAAACCGAGCAGGGTTGGGCAGAATGACTGCCCCTGGGACATAGAGTTCAGGCCAGGGCTGATCTCTCAGCTGGAGGCCTTCCCCTGTGCCCTGCCTTGGAGTTGCGTGCTAATATACATTTATTATTTTTGATTTGTCCTGACACTGAAAAAGACAACAAAAACTGACCCATTCAGCATTACCCAAAGTACATTTCTGGAATTCTAGGCCTTGGAAATGCTTTGTGAAAAAATCTGCAGTCTCTTGTCCCTTTCAGAGAAGGGACTATCACACACACGTTTTAAATTTTCTGAGGAGCTCTGCAGCGAGGGAACTGTCTTCGTGTCCTTGGGCTGCCATAACGAAGTGCCACATGCTGGGTGGCTTAAAACAGCAGGAGTTGATCGTCTGACAGTTCTGGGGGCTGGGGGTTCTAAATCAAGGTTTTGCTGGTCCATGGTCTCTCCGAAGCCTGTGGGGAAGCCTCCGTTCCATAGCTCTCTCCTGGCTTCCAGTGGCGGCTCACTGGCAAGCCACAGTATTCTCTGTGTCGGTCATCACGTGCCTTTGCCATCTGTCTGTGTCTAATTCTCCCCTTCTTATAAGGACACTCGCCATTTTGGATTAAGGGCCTCCCTACTCCTGTATGAACTTTTAACTTGCCTAATTCTATCAGTAACAACCCTATTTCCAAACAATGTCGCCTTCTGAGGTCTTGGGAGTTAGTGCTTTAACAAATCTTTTTGAGATGCAAAATTTAGCCTGTAAGAGGAACCCATTTAATTTCTTTGAACCTTGTGCTTCTCTCTGATTTTTGGTTCTTCCAAAAATCTTCCCTTCCTTTTTCCCTTTTCCTCCCTCCCTACCCCCTTCTTCCTGCCTTTTCTTTCTTTAATAAGTAATTTGGAGCCCACCCACCTCCTTGGCCTCTTCCTTGTAGGAAATGCCCTCATTTGCTCTTTACGGATGGCGACATGGTGGGGAGAAGGGCACAGGGCAGGGACCTCCTAGCTTAGGCCTCCTGGGCTCCTGAGGAAAGGCAGGGGCCTTGGGGGCAGCGAGGGGGTGGGCAGTTTGGGGAAGCGGCCTCCTATGGCTGGCAGCAGCCCACCTCGAGCAGAGAGTTGCTGTCTGTGGTTATTTTCTTCTCCTGAATAGTGCTGTCTCTCAGCCCGCATCTCTGGGCCTGATTACACGGCCCCTCTCCATGCAGATTCATCTCAAACTTGTTTGATGCTCCTCCAAAGAGTTCCATCTGGTTTCTGCCCCATTCCTGACAGGTGGCAAACATGGCTCTCTGAAGCCCCCCATACATTGGGAAGCATCTTTTGCAGAATTGACTTGGCTTTTATGTCACATTTCCGTCTCCCCAGTGTGCATTTGCTACAACTGCAGACATTTGTATGAAAATGGGATACGTGTTTGTGTGGGCTCATCTGCTCAGGTTGCCTGGGGAGGAGGCACAGGGGGGCCGTGTGCCCAGCCTGGCACCCATCACACACTTGCCTCCCGGGGCTGCTCCGGCCTCTGAGAGAGGGAGACGATTTTATGGCCCAAGTTGGCCTCCCTGGGCACAGAAGCATCTGCTTTGATGTTGAAACAGCGTGGCTCCTGTCTCAGAGCACATGCCTTGGGGCAGGCTGGCGCTGTGCTTGGCCAGAGGGTGGGGCCAGGCTGCGGGGCCAGGGAGGGGCAGGCGTAGGGTCCTTGGGCTGGGTGGCTCTAAACAGGCCAGCAGGGTTATGGAGGAGCCACCATAAAGCACAGCGGGGGAGGTGTCGGGGCCCAAGTGAAAGCCAACACGGATCCAGGCCTGGTGCAAAGGATTAGTGAGCACATCTCCTCTGCCATCCCACACCCACAGAGCAAGGAGCTTGAGAGGTGTACAGAGCACTCTCCTCTCCTCTTGGTGTGTCATAGTGGGAAATCACAGCTCGTGGGGGTCAGGGCAGGGGGATTTATCTGCCCCTGGTCACACAGTCTAGGTCTTGCGCATCCAAACTCCTTGCCCTGCACCAGTGGGCTGGGATCAGGAACTTGCAAGTGTCAGGCTCTGCTCGAGGAAGGCCAGGCTGGGGAGGGCCCCCTGGAGATGGGGCTGCGGGAGGAGTTGGGGGCCTGCTCTGCCGTGTGGCTCAGAGCAGGCCTTGCTTTGGGGAGCCGCCCCTCCTTCACTCTCAGTTTGCACGGTTCAGAGCCCCCTCCCCATATCACCCGCACCTCCAGGAGTGCATTAGACCCACCCATCCCTGGCCAAAGTCTGAAAATGCTGATCGAGAACCTCCCGTGTGGCAAGTGCTGTTCAGGTGCCAGGGATACAGCAGTGAAGGAAACAGGAAAAATCCTGCCCTCAGAGAGCTTACGTTCCAGTGGGGGAAGTCAGAAAATAAAATAAGTCACATACTGTGTTAGAAGGTTATGCATGCTTTGGAGATAAACAAAGCTGGGAAGGGGGATAGGGTGTGTGTGGGATGGTGATTTACATAGGGAGGGACAACCAAGTAGGGGATGTTTGAGGGAAGACTTGGGGAGGTAAGAGCAACTGTGGTGGAGTGTGGATAGAGAGGTGGGAGAAAATGCAAAGTCCCCAAGGCAGGAGGGTGCCTGGTGGGCATGACAGAGCAGAGGGAAGAGCCTTTGGAGGTGGGGTCAGAGGTGGGGACTTTGGCTTTCACTGAGAGTGAGAAGGGAAACCACTGGAGGGTTTTGAGCAGAGAAGTGACAATACCTCACTCAAAAAAAAAAAATTGTGTTAACATATACACAACCTAACATTTCCCATTTTAACCACATTCAAGTATACAACTGAGGACTGTTAATTACATTCACAATGTTGTGCTACCATCAGCACGAACCATTACCAAAACTTTTCCATCACCCCCAAAAGAAACTCTACCAAGTGAGCATTAACTCTCCATTCTCCACCCCCACCCCTACCTCTGGTAACCTGTGTTTTAATTTCTGACTCTACAAATTTGCATTTCATATAAGTGAGATCATACAATATTTCTTCTTTTGTGTTTGGCTTATTTCACTCAGTATGTTGTATTAGAACTTCATTCCTTTTATGCCTGAATAATATTCCATTGTATGTACATACCACATTTTGTTTATTCGTTCGTCTGAGGACTGTGTCTACCTTTTTGCTATTGTGAATGATGCTGCTTTCAACCTTGGTGTGCAAATATCTGTTTGAGTCCCAGCTTTCAATTATTTTGGGTATATCCCTAGAAGTGGAATTGCCGGGTAATATAGTAATTCTATACTTTACTTTCTGAGGAACTGCCAAACTGTTTTACACAGAATGTAAAATGTACCATTTTATATTCCCACCAAAAATGTACAAGAGTTCTTATTTCTTCACATCCTCACCAATATTTGTTTTTCCCGTTTTTAAAATAATAGCTATTCTAGTGGGTGTGAAGTGGTATCTCATTGTGTTTTCTTTTTTAACACATTGATTTTATTGCATCTTTAAAATCACAGATAGGTCTGGTATCTTGTTGTTCCACTGGTGCACAACCCTTAAATGTTATTAATCAGCCAGCTGAACTGCTCTTTCTTCAGAGACATAGATACCACCCCCAATTTTTCTTATATCCTTATTTTAAATTTTTGTGGCTTGCTGAATCAAAGCCGCTGAATTTGTTACAAGTTCAATGTCATTTCCTTCAAGAATTAACTCATCTTTCTGGGCTTGAGATACTGAACAAGCAACACCTGGCCTCATCCTGCAGATGTATTTTTCACCCAAGAAATTTCGGATTTCAACCCTAGACCCTTCTCCTGGGTAACAAAGTTGATGGGGGTGTGAGCATTTACAGACCTCATCTTGTAAGGGATGTCCAGTGTCACCCTTGATCATGTTCTGTACGTGACTACAGATAGTGTGAACTGTGGCCGGCTCCTTTCCTTTCCCCACTATATGTCAACCTGAAGCCTCTTCTGTTTCTTCCCAAGTAGACTAAGTTCTGCATTGATGTGATTGAAGTCCCCCCACAGGGCTCCTATGGGCCCTTCACAATAACTGTGGGTCCTTCAAGGTGATGTCCACACTTTCTGGAATGTTGACAATCTGGTTGCTGAGAATGGTCTTCGTTCTCGCAGTAGATGTGGCAAAGCTCATTGTTGTTTTGATTTGTATTTCCTTAAAGGCTGATGATGTTGAGGATATTTTCATATGCTCATTGACCATTTGTATATATATATTTTTGGATAAATGTCTGTTTAAATCTTTTGACCATTTTAAATTTTGCTTGTTTGTCTTTTTGTTGGTAAGTTGCAGAACTTCTTTATATATTCTGGACATTAAACCCTTATCAGATATATGGCTTCCAAATATTTTCTCCTATTCTGTGATTTTACTTTTTTGGTGATGTCTGATGATGAAATTTTAAAATTTTGGTGAGGTCTCATTTATCTATTTTTTCTTTTGTTGCTTGTGCTTTTGGTCTCAAGTCTAAGAAACCATTGCCTAACACAAGGTCCTGAAGATGTTCTCCTGTGTTTTCTTCTAGGAGTTTCATAGTTTTAATTCTTATATTTATGTCTTTGATCCATTTGGAGTTAAGTTTTGTATATGGTATGAGGTAGGGATCCACTTTCATTCTTTTACATACTGATATCCAGTTTTCCCAGTACCATTTGTTGAAGAGGCATTTCTTATTCCACTGAGTGGACTTGGTACTCTTGTCTAAAATCAATTGGCCATAGATTGAGAGTTTATTTCTGAACTATTTCTGAGAGTTCCTTTTTCAGCTGAATAATATTCTGTTATATGTGTACACCACATTTTGTCAATCCATTCATCCATTGATGGATACCTGGGTTGCTTCCACCTTTTGGCTCTTGTGGATAATCTGCTATGAACATTGGTGAACAGATGTCTGTCTGGGTTTTAACAGGAGCAGTGTGGATGCTGAATTGAAGATGAGGGGTGGGGACCAGAAATGTAAGAGGAGAGAGAGTTTTGAGGCTGTTGCAGTATAATCCAGGTGAGCGTTAGTGGTGGCCTGGACTGGGGGAAGGCAGTGGAGAGCTGATGAAGGAGTCAGATTGTGTATGTACTTGAAATATTTCCTTATCATTTGGATATGGAATGTGAAATAAAGAGAGGCATCCAGGATGCTTTTGGCATAAGCAAATGGAAGGATGGAGCTCCTTAACTGATAAGAGAATGAATGTAGAAGAACAGGCTTGCAGCAATCAGAGCAGGATTTCTGTCTTGGGAATGCTAGATTTGTGACACCTATTAGAAATCCAAGTGAAGCTGTCAAGTGATTCTAGAGCGCAGGGGCAAGTCTGGGCGGAAGACATAAAATTGAGAAAGGTCAGCAGATGGTGGGCATTTAAAGTCACAAGACTGGATGATATCACAAGTGGATGGATGTAGGTGGAAAAGAGAAGAGGCTCAAAGCTTGAGTCCAGAGATATCCAATGTTAAACAGTAGGAGACATGAGGAGGAATCAAGAAGGATCCTGAAAAGAAGCCTCTAGGGAGATGAGAGGAAAATGTGGAGTGTGAAGTCCTGGAAGTGGAGCCAAGGTTTCCAAGGAGGAGACTTGTCATATTTTTATTCCTTTGGCCACAGCTTGGTATAAGAACATGACCCAAGGGGTCCAATCAGAGTACATCCAGGGTTCTTATTGGTATCACGACGAATGAGAAGAAAATTCTCTTCTGCCTCCTGTTGCTTAGCTGGGGAATGAGATTGGAGCTGTTGGTTCCCATTTTACCACAAGGGAAGAGCTTGCTGGTGAACAGCCAGCACATAGAAACAGAGCCTTGATGACCTCCTTCCACTCCTGGATGCAATCATGCCTGAAACCCCTAAACTTTTAGTTACATGAGCCAGTAATTTCCCCATTTTGCTTAAGTCAGTTTGAGCTGGGTTTCTGTGATTTGTAACCAAAAAAGCTCTGGCCAAAGCAGAAATGCACTCCCAGTCTGATATCATTCATGTGGAGAGAACATGCCCCACTGCCCTTCTAAAGTCCCCTAGTAGAACACCTTTCCCATGTGGCACTGGGTCCTCTTTCTAAAGAGGGCATCTTAAAGTAATCACTTCTATCTGAGACTGAGCATAGAGGGACTGAGAAAGAAGCAATGGAGAATCACTGGAGATGGCTTTTTGTATGCTTGGCGTTTTGTTATTTTGCTTCATCTTGTTTTGTTTTTTTTTTAAAGAAGGGGAATGACAGGACCACACTTTCTACCCTAGGAACTATGAGGAATGAATTGGAGGGGCTGAGGCTCTGGGGTAGGGTGGGGAGGGAAATAAAAAAGATGAGAACTTGAACTCAGGAATCTGCAGGGGTGATGGATTCGAGAGCAATAACAATCATCAACAGCTGTGACATTGACCTGAGGGGTTGGAGGTGGGGTGGTAGAGAATGGAGCCAAGGAGGACTTGAATTTTTTTGGCTAAAGCAACTGGGTGGCTGGGGGTAGAATCAATGAGTCAGTGGAGTGGAGAGACCAGCTTCTGGAAGGGGCAAGTTCAAACCTGAGCCCTCGAGCCCCCCTTATTTCCATATTATTAATCTCTTGCTTTATCTACATATTTGCTTTTGAAGGACATTTTCCCTCTATGCCTTCAAGCCACTTAATTCATTAGTTCTTCATCATTTATGTCTTATTTCATTATGTTACAATCTTTAAAGTTGTTAATTTGCATTTCATTTCCTGCAGTGACAAAAAATGTTATTGTTGTAAATATTAATACAAGTCACAAATGATCACCATCCAGACCCCATTTCTCATAGCAACAGCTCCCTTGTCTGAGGCTGGGAGGATTGGGGCGATTACCAAAAGCAAGAGCTCAGCGTGCCCTAAGGGCTGAGCGAGGCTGAACTGTCACAAGGGCTGAGACAACATTAAAAGAGGCAGAAGCAGCAACACTTGAGGACAGATGACAATCTGCTTTTGTTCCTAATGTCACTCCTAACCCAGACCCCACATTCTGTCTGCACCTGAGCATCTTAGTGCTAACGAAGGACAGACGGCTGCTTCCATGGCCTGTGACCATGAAGGTTGAGAAGCCGAGGTGAGCTCTTCTCTGGAGGAGAGCCGGGGAGAAAGCATGAAGTGGTCCTGGGTGGGAGGAGAGGGTGGGCAGCGGGCAGGCAGGTGCCCTGATCCCAGCTCCAACGCTCTCGTTGCTTCTCTACTGGCCTGGAATAGGACTCCTGCCTCTGTGTTTTTAAGGAAAATCAGTCTGCACAGTCTTTTCTCTGCCCTGGTGACCAGAGATGAGGAGCAGTCCTAGCCCCTGAATGAGCTGCCTCAACATCTAGACCAGGCAGGAAACTCCCGTCACTCCTAAAGAAATTCTGCAGCCCGGTAAGAAGCCCTGGAGCAAACGAGGCCATGCGAGGTCAGAACTTCACCAGCGGGGGCCCAGTGCTGTCCTGGGTAGGTGAAGGCTGGGAGTGCCGTCTCCACCGTGGGCTCCGGATCACATCTGTGTTCCAATCCTTACCACAGACCAGCCCCCATCTGCACCTGACTCCAGACCGAACCCCAGCTCTTACCCCATGCCAAGTCCTTACCTTGGCCACACTCCTGCCCCAGTTACTGATCCCAGACAACACCCCAGTTCTACCCACCTCCTCTCCAGTGTAGCCTTGATCTTGGTGGAGCTCATGCATTTCCACTGTCTCTCACTCCAACCTTCTATATCCGTCAGATGTAGGATGGGATAGGATGGGGGAGCAGAGCTGCCGGAAATCCTTCCCCTAGGAGCCGTCTCCCCATCCTCCACAGCTCTATGTGCTTCTCTACCTTTATGCAACACCAGTATTCCTTCCTCCAGAAAGCCTTCTCCAGTCACCCCAGCCCTCAACAACCTCTTCCTATCCTGAAACAAGTTCCCCCAAACTTGTCCTCCATGCCTTTCTGGTTTTGTATGATTCTCTCTTAATGTTAATAACAGCCACCATTTCCTGGGCCCTTGTTAGGTGCCCGTCTCAGCTCCTCTCACCCTTCCCACAAGCCTAGGGGATTGGGGCTCCCCTTATGCCCATTTTACAGAGGAGGAAACAGGCTCAGGGAAGCCCAGCTGCTCAAAGTCATGTAATAAATCAGTGGCAAATCTGGGATTTGAACCGGGTGCCTTAGCTTGCTCTTTTCTGTTTTTAAATGTCTTGTTTTGGGAAAATTTCAAACATGGAAAATTTGAAAGAACTGTACAGTAAGGACCTGTGTACCCCTGTTAACATCTTTCCTCACCCACTCTCCCCATCCCCCTGAGTTTGCTTTTGCCAAATCATCTCAAAATAGGCTGGGACACTGTGACACTTCTCTCCTAAATATTTCAGTGTGTGTCTCCTAAGAACGAGATTCACACTTCGCGTTTGGCTGTTAGATCCCTGCAGCACCCTCCAGTCTGGTGCAGCCCCCCCCAACACACACTGATTGCCCTCTTCTTCCTGACATGGACTCTTTGAAGTGTCTAGCCTGGTGCCTGCTTTGGGTCTCACAATCTGTGTTTGACTGTTTCCTCATGATTAGATTCAAGTCCCACATTTCCTGTGGGAGCCTTTCCCCACATCCAGTCAGGAAGCATGAAATGTCAGGCCATCTCCTATTGGCAAAGTGTGGCCTCTTGGTTAGGGTGGTGACTGCCTGATCTCTCCATTGTAAAGTCATGCTTTCCTCTTTGTCAGTATTCAGTATTCTGTGGGGAGATACTCTGAGCCTCTGTGGGTATCCTGTTCCCCAACAACCTTCCCCCCAATTGTTTTTTAGCACCTATGGAAGATGCTTAACTGAATTTTTTAATTCTATCATTTCTTCTACATTTATTAGCTGCAATCTCTGATAAAGAAGAGACTTTTTCTCCCTCCTTTTGTCCTTCCCCACTCCACTGGTTTGGAGTAGTGCTATGAATTTATGGATTATTTTCTCAATCTGTTATAATAACCATTATTATTATTATTATTTTTGATGTTAGTTTCACCCCAAATTTGGCCCTTTAGGCTGGCTCTTGTATCTTTTAGACTTGAATCTTTGATCCTTTTCTAGCTTTCTGGCCCAAGATATTCCAGGTTTACCTTGTACTTTCCCTGCTCTAGAACTAGAATCAGCTATTTTCCCAAGAGCCCTAGTTCTTCTTACTTTTGTATCTTCACAGGCTGGGCATAGAGAATATACTTAACTAATTCTTGTAGAATGGATCTCTTGCATAGGTCTTCTGTAACCATATTGGTCTCTGGTGATGATGGTCATGACAAGTGGAGAATAACCAGCCAGAAAATGAGGCATGGGCTACAGGCGTCAGCAAAGCAGGGCACTGTAGCAGGTCGAATGGTCCACTGGAAAGATAGGTCCAAATCCTAAAACCTGTGAATGTGACCTTATTTGGAAAAGGGGCTTTACAGATAAAAATAAATTAAGGTTCTTGAGACGAGATCATTCTGGATTAGCCAGGTAGGCCCAGAATCCAATGACAAGTGTCCTGACAAGAGACAGAAGGCGAGAGGGTACACAGGAGGAGAAGGCCATGTGAAGTCACAGGCAGAGACTAGAGAGATGCAGCCACAAGCCAAGGATGACTGGAGCCACCAGAAGCCGCCACGAGGCACGAGAGGATTCAGAAGGAGCGTGGCCCTACCAATATCTTCATTTTGGACTGCCAGTCTCTAGAACTATGAGGGAATATATTTCTGTTCTTTTATGCCACTTAGCTGGTGGTAATTTGTTACAGCAGCCCTGGAGAACTCATCTGGGGGCTAAGACAAAGCTTGCTAAAAAAATGTCAAAATGCTAACATGGGGGAAATCAGAATTGTTACAGTGTCTTAACCCTTACTGTAGAGTTCTCTACTGTTTTTATTTTGAGTCATCCGTGGGGAGGACTCCTGAGCTTTTCAATGCTCGGCGTCTCTGGCCCAACTGTGCCCTGCTGTCCCCGACCACTGGTGCTGGGAGCTGGTGTCTGATGTGGTCCGTGGGGTGGTGGCCTGATCCTCCAGATGCAGATGAGCTGCCCCCTGGTCCTGTCCCCAGGAGGCTGTGGTGCTGCCCCCTGCACCCTGAGGCTGTACCCCAGCCTGACAGCCTCTCTCTCCCCCCAGTGCAGAAGGACACCCTGATGCTGGACAGTAGGCTTCAGGCCAGGCCCCTGTCCCCTGGCCCGGGCACCCAGGGCTGCATAACTGAAGGACTGGGGCCAGAGGGGCAGTGTGAGGTGATGCCGACGTGCTGGTCTGGAGCTGTGGCCGTTGTGGCTGCACGCTTCTTCACGTGTTCTGCAGCTGCTTGGCACGTGCCGCAGTCCCTCAGCTTCAAGCCTGGGCAGTGCTGGTGGGGTTGGCAAGTCGAGAAGAAGTCTGAGAGAAGGCAGTCTGGAGGTGGTCTGATTTGGTGAGGCAGGATGCAAAGGCCTGACGGGCCTGTGTGGGTGCCTAACCGCGGGCATCTGGCCAGGTCTGGCCTGGGGAGGGGATGGGCCCCACAGGCTCCGTGTTTCCCTCCCAAGAGCCAAAGCAGATCCTGTTTGGGGATTTTTTCTGATTGGAGTGTGTTTTGCTCCTTCAGTGGTTTGGAGCTTTGGAGAAGTTAGGTCCCTGGGCCTGGGGACGGAAGTCAGGACACGCAGCCTCAGCCATGTGAACTAGGAGACTCTAGAGGAGTGTTTTCCACCGAAAGCCCTGAGCCAGCGGAACCTCAGCCTTCCGACTGAGGCCGGCAGGGCAAATGACCTTGGGCTCCGAGCCCAGCCTTTGAGCTCTGGAGAAGCAGCCCTGCTCTGAACCCCCTGATCTCCACTAATGGCCAAACAGAACCATAAATTCTGATTAGGGAAAGGCACCGGTTGGCAATGACATACAAAAAAGTTTGTGATTAGTGAACTGTAAAAGCTAACATGACATGCTCATAATTGGGATGTATTTACTGTACGAAGAAACGCCGCACTGCCATTCAGGCAAAGTGACTTTGAGGGAACTTTCTAAAGGAGACTGACACAACTTCCCTCTTTTGCTTACCAAACAGCAATAACCATTATTGATAGTGCTTTTCAGATGGCAGCTACAGAGGGACAGGGGCTGGGGTTTCTTGTCAGGACTGCTTTATGGGGTCGTATTTTCCGGATATTTAAGAAGCCCTGTTCATTTGTGGCATTATCTTGGGTGATTTATGGACCCTTAAAGAGCTTACTTCATCTTGATGTTTTAGGCATTTCACCATTTTACAACAAACCTTATTCCAATATAATCAATGGAGGCTTCTCCCTCTGGCCTAGGAGGGGAGCACTGCATGAGTTTATAGTGAAATCAATAAAAGGATAAAAGGACAGCAAAGACAGTCCATTGTCAGGGTGGAAAGAGGCTTGTGAACCCCTTGCTTAATGTGGCTGAAGGGTGCTCTCCTCTCCAACCTGTCTGAAGGGGTATAGGGGCCACCACAGCCAGGGAGAGAATGGAGGGTCCGAGGCATAGTTATATTAAATAAGTTGGTTTATAGGTGACCCCCAGTGAGTCTCAATGTTTGAGGCTGTTTAAATAAGTGTTTTCTAATTAAAGCAAGAAATGATTCCCAAACACCTCAGTGTTCCAGCATTTGCTTTCTAGGGGATGGGAAAGCAGATGGATAGCTGGCAGCTGGGCTTAGCACCCCTGAAGGAGACCTCACAGCAGCGGGGGCCCTTGGAGGAACCCCAGATAGGGTGGCTCACCCCTCCCTCAGTCAATACTGAGGAAGTCCCTGTTTTTCTCTGGAGATACAGAGGAGTAGCACTGCAGGCTGCCACTTCCAGGGGGACAAGGAGGTGGGGGGAATACTGGGCACTAGGAAGGGGTCCTTCTTGAGGGGCATGAGGTCATCTAAGTCAAACGAGTTTGCTTTTATAGAAGGAACACTCACAGCCCTCTTGAGCCCCCTTGGTGGGATGGAGTAAATATTGAATTATGAGCAAACAAAGGAAGCTCAGGCTGGAAATAAAATCAAGCTCCAGGTAGAGTGGACACGTATGGTAGGAGAATCTCCCCTCATCTGAGCAGCCTTATGGTGCAGACGGCAGCTTGCTGTCACCAGCTGGCCGCACATTCATTCACTCATGCACTAATTCACAGTGGTGCCCAGGAGAGGCCGTTCCTGCCCATAGGGAGCTCACAGTCTAGTGCCGGAGCAGACTCCAAAAGTCAGTGTGGAAATAAATGTATAATTATGTGGTAAATGTCAGGAAGGAAAGGAATGAGGGTCAGCTCCTGGGTCCTCTAAAGCACCCCTTTACCCTCTGACCAGGGAGACCACCCTGTTCCTAGTCCTTGGTGGATTCATTTCTACCCTGGGCCTTTATTTCAGCGACTTCCTTTACAATCAAGGAAGCCCCTGCCCCACTAATCCTTCAAAGGTAGGTCACAGAACACTCAGGCTCCCTTCCCTGCCTTTGTTTTCCCCACCCAGCTTAGTCTGAGCAGGCAGAGATCTTGTGGTTCTGCTCCACGCCAATGCTTGTGCCAAGCCCGAGGATTCAGTGGTGAACGTACAGATAGAGGCCCTTTCTCCCAAAGCTTATACTCTCATGTTTGCACCAGGCACTGGTCAGCATTTAATTATCCCCTGACTTGGGCTGGTCCCTGTTGATTTCATGTATTAGAGCCTCAGCAAGTCTGGGATTTCCCAGAGGCCAGGGTGGGAGGTGGGGGGAACAACCTCACCTCCTCTTTCTTGGTCTCCCTTGCAGCACATCTGGGCACAGGGCAGGACACAGAAGGGGACCCCACTCCATTTGCTTCTACCTCCCCAGGGGCTCACTGCCTTGCTCTAAATGATAGTGACTGTCCCTCTTCAGTCTGTGAACTTCCAGAGGGCCTGAGCCATGTGTGGCAGAGATGGTGGGCTGCCCACCAGTCTCCATTCTCTCTCGTCCGTGGAGAAGAGCTATAGCTGGAAAGTGGCTGCCCATCCAGGGAATACATTTTCCAGCCATGCCACCACTCCCCCACCCCCATCCCATGTACCTAAACATGGCTGCTTGATTAAGTTTTGAGAAAAGAATGTGAGGGGAAGTGAGGTATGCTGCTTCCAGGCCAAGACTCCCTTTTGGCCAGCTGGATAGATGCCCACAAGGCCCTGGGGGATGGTGGAGCCAGAAGATGGCAAGATCCTGGGTCCCTGAATCACGGCATGGACGAAAGCCATGCACCCACCCAGAAGCCTTGCTTTAAGCTGCTATGTAAGCAAGAAATAAGCTATTTTTATATTTGAGACTTCACATATATTTCAGTCTATTTGTTACAGAAGTTTAGCTGATCTTATTCATTACCTAGCCTTGTATATAGTTAACTTTAAAAAAAACAAAAGAATCAAATTAAATGCATGCATGGTTGGTAGCTACTTCTTGACTTGCATTAAAAGTCCCAGGAAGGAGGGATTACTACCTTACCCTATTATTAAGGGTGAGAAAGTGAGCAGAAGAGATGCAACTGGGTCTTGGATCAGATTTCAAATTTGGTGGTGGTGGGCTGTGGGGTGTGGGTGAGGAGATGGGGTGGGCCAGGGAGGAGAGGATCAGAAACAGAGTCCCTGACCTGGGCACCAGCACGAGAGCCCCTCTTTCTGGCCCCCTGCCAGGGGTATCTTCTCAGTGACTCACTCATCTCCCTCAGCCTGCTGCTTGTTTGGGAGAGTTGGGCCCTCATGGCCTTTGTTTGTTTGCTTTTTAAGCTCTTCATTATTAAAAGGCATATAAATAAAAATAGAGTAAATAGTATAATGGACACCCATATGGCTGTCACCTAGATTTATCTGTTATTGACATTTTAACCATATTTGCTTTGTCTATTTTTTCAAAAGATTTAAAAATAGATTACAGATGTCACAACAGTTCACCCCCTTAATATTTCAATATTCATCTCTAAAAAAATAAGGTCATCCTCATATGTAATCCTAATGCCATTATTGTACCTAAGAAAGCTAACAGTGCCCTGACACTTTCTAATACCCTGTCTATATTCAGATTTGCCAAACGCACTTTATGACATCGTTCCTTCAGATTAGCATCTAGCCAAGGACCCAGCCTGGCATTCAGTTCCTGTCCATGACCTTTTGAGAAACCCAGCAGCCAGGGGCAGTGACGACTCTGGCCTGGGAGGTGAAGCTGTTTGGATGGGGACTCTGGCAGTGAGTCTAAGACTCATTACGAAGAACAAGTACAAGTGAAACATCACATCCCTCAGGACTCCATCCCCGGGAATTTATGGGCCCCAGTCACTGAGCACTTACGTCTGTAAGTGCTTTAACATTGTTAATTAGATACACCCGGGAACCTCAGCAAGGGCGAGTCAGCAGGACCAGGGTTACTCCAACAGAGCATGAGAAGCTGAGCTGTCCATCCAAGGTCACTAGTCTGGGCCCGAGTGTGGGCCAGTGCCCGTGTGCCCTACCCCTGTCCCCGAGAGCAGGGTCCCAGACCAAAGCCCAGCTGGAGGCGGCCCGGGTTGGCAGTGGGGCCCTGGCCATGGCCGGATTTGGCTTCCTTCCCTCTAGGGAAGGCTGGTGGGACATCAGCCTCCGGACCCCAAGGACGGCTGAGGGAGCCCAGAGGCAAATGTAGGTTCCCAGCAGGTCACGGGCAGGACACTCCAAATCATAAATCAGGTCACATCTTAAATGCATTAAGGAAGTAGTGCTCAGATTCCTGGTGAATCCTCTCCCAAAGTAAAAGATCCTTTTTTTTTTTTTATGTGGATAATGAATTGGGTCATCTGAAAGTGGCTATAAAAACACAGTAGTTAAAAGTGTGGATTCTGGAGCTGAATGACTTGGATTAGAGACAGACTGCCTCATCTCAGGTGACTTGTCTCAGTTTCCTCATCTATAAAATGGGGATTATAACAATATCTCAAGGGAGTGATTATGACAATTACATAAGATAATGCCTGTAAAAGGCTTAACTTAGCTGGCTCATAATAAACAATAAATATTTAGCTAGCTGTTATCAATATTGTATTATTTATTAATTATTATTACCTTCATTGCCAACCAGACAAAACTGCACAGAATTTAGCTCAGGTCTAAGGACTCCTATAGACTCCTTAGAACATACTAAAATTTTGGAGAAGTCCTCATGGCACGATGACCACGAGCTTAGGGGTCCTTGGTGGGCTGGGGCTGTCAGAGCAGGACAGGGGTTCTTGGAACTTGGGGATGGTGTCTGGGGCTGATCTATTCATAGTCCATCAAAGCTCCAGAAAAATTACAAGCTCAGGTCACTTGTCCAAAGTTTGTCTGGTGCTAGATTATCCAAGGCTAGCCCAGGACTGAGTCTGGGTCATGTTTCTCTGTCTCCTTCTAGCCCTGGTTTCCTTGTGTGGAAAATGAGGATAATTACATCCACCTCCCAGCATGGTGAGGACAGA
Organism: Bradypus variegatus; assembly: GCA_004027775.1. NCBI lineage: Eukaryota > Metazoa > Chordata > Mammalia > Pilosa > Bradypodidae > Bradypus > Bradypus variegatus. The sequence goes on along the minus strand of PVKY010000907.1, from coordinate 17,242 downwards.
ATGCTTCACTCAGGGACTGGTGTGGGGTGCTGCAGCGTAGCTGCTGGTGGTGCTGAGTCCTAAAGCACAAGGAAAGGCAGCCCCTGAGCTGGCTGCCTCTACCCGCAGTGAGAACACTGTAGTGTGTGGACATCCCCTGCCAGGTCCAATCTGGACAGGGAATCCCTCTTGGAGAGCCCACCTGCTGGAGCAAGAGGACACCTGGCTCTAGCTGCTCCCACCTGCAAAGGCCCCTCTCTGAGGAGTAAATCTGGGTGCAGCTGCTTGGAATTCACAGTGGGTTGCCTTTACTCCCCCTGCCACATTATTTTTCAAAGCAATGACCCAATAAAGCAATTACTGTTCCAACTGGGATGGAGATCTCTGCCACCTGCAACCAAGCACAGCCTTTGCAGCATCTGTTAGTCTCCTTATCTCTTCCTCTGGCTTTGCTAAAGACCTTCTTTGTTTTCATGCCCATTGATGGTTTATAATGGCTCCAACAGCAAGGCCATGCCTCCCCCCTCCCCCCTCTGAGAGGCTACTTTTCCTAAGAAAGGAGGCTTTGCCTTAGCACAAGAACCTATGTAAAGAAGACTTTTGTTTGATTCATACTGTTTGGATTCTGGGTGCTTTTATTTCCCCTGCTTGGGGAGCAAACAAATTTAATTACAATTGCATTTTATTTATCGACAAATCATGGCTCTAGTCAAGAAGGGTGAATAGTGGAAGAGCAGTTCCACAAAGCCTGGCCCAGCCTTGTTGGTCTGTGAAATGCCGACTTGCTCCAAGTACCCTCAAACCCAAATAATTCTGAAGCAAAAGGAAATAAGATGGGTGGGCCGGGGGAGCCCCACAAAGAGCTCCTAAGCCAATTCATGGTGTGGGGCACCACCATTGCAGAGGCAGGGACCATCTTACATGGTGGGGGTAGATCCCCGGCCTGGGACTGTGGAGAATGGGGACATCAGGCATCTCAACTGCAGGGTGTTGAACCTTTGCATTTTGCACCAAGCAGTGTGGGCAGGGCAATGCTCGACCTTCCTCAGGAAGCCTTTTGCTCTTACCCCACCTTCCCCTAGAATCGTTTCTCCAAAATGCTTAGTTGCCTGTGACACCACCAGTCTTTCCTTGACCCTCTGCCTCCCTGAGAAGCCTTTACTGGTTAGGGAGGCAGGAAAGACTGGGCTTGGTCCACTACTCTATTGGCTGCGCACAGGAAGTCCCGATTTCTGTCTGCCCTGGGACTCCTTAGGCTTCAGCCCATTGCTGCAATGAATTTGGACCAACCCAGGTTGTGGGGTGTCAGGGGCCTTGCTCTCGCCTGGCTGGGGATATGTGTGCAGATATTCTCGGGCCTCAGAAGAGGTTATAAATCTATGTGGCTGCAGATGGCTTTGCTGGGGGCCATCTCCAGACACAAGGCAGAGAGGAGGTCACCCCCGCCCGTTGCCTGCCAAGGAGGATTCAATGGGCGCCTGGGCTTACAGTTCAATCCCAAACCCCGCAGTCAGGATACCTGTCCTCTCCAAAGGGCCCGTCTTCAGAGCTGACAGTGAGGTGTTCCGAGTGCCAGTGCACGGGGTCCCTGCAGGGGGACTCAGAACAGCACACTCCCAAAGCGGAAGCCTGAGCCATGCCACTGTCATCACAATTTGTTATTCTCTGCCTGCATTTACATAACATTTCTGCAAAGTGCTTTATAATCATTTCATTAGTCTTACATTTGCTTAATTGCATAGCCTTCAATTCAGTTAGAAAATCTGATTTTAAATTCACGTTCCCAAGATCACAAGTTTTAATTCAGAAAAACATTTTTTTTTTTTAAGTTGGAAACATTTTCAGAATTTGAACCCCACAGCATCAGCAGGGACTGATTCTGGAATACAGACTGAAAGACAAATAAATTTAAAAGTGGTGCATCAGTGGCCTGTTTCTAAGATCTAGTTTAAAAAGTGGCAGAGAAACTCTGCCCATCACTTGGAAATGGAAGGGTGTCAGGGAGAGCTCTAAGCTGGTGGTCCAGTGAGGCAGGGTTGGATTGCTAAAGAAGACTCACAGGACCCCAAATGACAATGCTTACCAATTTATGGTTTATTGCAGGAAAGGACACAACATAGCAACAGCATTGCCCTTAGGAAACGCGTCACTGCTACAGGCTGCCTCACAGCACGGGTCTGGGGAGGCCGGGCACCAGTGCCCATAGCCCTCCCTCTGAAGGCAAATCCTGGATACAGTTTTTCTCTTGAATCAGGAACCACTGACGCGCACATGGAACTAGGAAGCTCCACATGGAGGTTTGGCATGGCCTTCTCATCCTCTGCTGGTCACAGAGGCATGTTTCTTGCTTCACAACCAGCCCTGTGGGGAGAGCCCTCAGGAGGGTCTCATTGAGGCCAGGTGTGAAGCATCAATCTCACTGTCATCAATAAATGATGCTGTCAAGCTGGAACAAACTGCCCTGCAGCTCTTCCCTACCCATGTTGACAAGGCAACACTATTCAGTTAAGCTTCATGCCTTGCAGGTACAGCTCTTATTTCAATAGCACAGCCCAGGTCAATTCCAGGCCTGCTGGAATTCACCCTCCCAGCATATGGAGTGTATGTGTCTGGGAATGAAGAGGGCACAGAACCACACACCCTGCCAGCATGAGGGAGTCCCAGGGCTCAGGCTGCAGGAGGACAGGGCACCCTGACCCTTCCCCAGCTGCAGCCCCTCATGGGGCCCTGACCTCCAGCCTCTCTGCCCTCCAACCCATTCTCCATCCTGCCACCCCAGGCCCAGTTCTGAGATGGCAAATTTAATCATGTCTTTACTCAAATATCGCCCTTGGGAGGCCTCCCCCTGCACACCCTGCCCAAGTTTGCAAGCCCTCCACACTCTCCTTATTCCCCTTGCCTGATTTTTCTGTTTCATTTAACCATGCACTATATATTTTGCTCCTTTATCTTATTTATTGTCTGCCTATTCCACAACAGTATGAGGTTCCACAAGGCAGGTTTTTTTTCCCATTTTTTAAAAATCTATTTTGTTCATTATGTCTCAGTGCCTAGAAGAGTGAGTGCCTGATAAGTGAATGTAAGTGAATGTCTCTACACAGTGCTTAAAACCCATCATTTGCTCTCCCTGGCTTTCACAGTCCTCCGCCTGGGCCCCTCTTAAGCTGGGTACAAATTGCTATTCAGTTTCTTCTCCCATAGCTTCCTCCATCCCATCCAACATGTGCATGCAATTTGCCACCACCAGCTGCTTCCTGGTCCCTTAATGTACCTTGTCCTTTGACCCCTCCCTGACTTCACACATGCTATCCCCCTGCCAGGAATTCCCTCCCATTTTTCTCCTGCCTGTCACCTCCAGCATCACATTTGCCACCCACCTCCCACCCCAGCTCCTATCCATCTTTCAATCTTTCAGTTGAAATGTCACTTCCTCTGTGATGCCCACCCACATCCTTTTCCCCCAGACCAAATCCACTGTCACAGCACTTTGATCACTTCCTGCAGCCCGGCTCTGCTCCTGCCTCGTGATATCCTGTCGGTGTGACCACCTGTCCACTGAGCTATGAGGCCTCAAGGGAAGGCAAAGGTAGTTCCACGACCACAGCAAATGGCAACCCACCATCAGGTGGCTTAAGTGGATTGCCTCCTTTGATTTCCCAACCTCCCCACGAGGTGAGTATCTGAATATCCGCATTTATAGAGAAGGAAACTGAGGCTCAGAGAGGCTGAGAAACTTACTTGGTGTCACATAGCTAGAAAGTGGCAGAGCCAAGAGTCAGACCCAGATCTGCCTGAGTAAAACCTGTGCTCTCAGCCACTCCAACCCTGTACCTCCTCCCGTGTGCATGTCTATATTTGTATATGCCATGATATTAGGAGAAAACAACACTCCCCCGGCCTCTGGTTTCCCCTAATTGCACCTATCTTCATGCCAATCCCTTGCTCCTCTGTAGTGAACCTGGTGGAAGGGTTTGGGGAGGATGTGGGTATGTGTACAGCCCTGTTCCCTCTCAGTCCTGGGCTCCTGCCTGGCACCCAGATGGCACGTGCGCCCTGTGGTGCTGTCCGCCCTGATCGGGGGTGAGAGAGTCCCCTCATTTTGAGGTAGAGTACAAGGAAGCCACTGGCCCTCAGACACAAGTTATGGTCCCCACTTCAGCCTGTTCAGAAATAAAGGTGACCTTTTGGTCTTTCATCTGTCTTAGTGTCTTGTTTCTCAATTGGTTCCGAGTTTTGGCAGAGAAGTGAGTTGCTATTAACTGGGACCCTGAACATGGACAACTTTAAATAGTTCCTGAATTGAATGAAGGTAGCAGAAGAGAAGGTGAGGGATGGAAGGCTCAGGAAAGAGAGGGACAGGGGAGGGAGGGGGTAGATCAGGCTCTTCGCACAAAATGGAGATTTCTCCAGAAGTGACAGTGCCCTGGGACAAAGAAGGAGCTGCCCCCACCATCAGGGTAGTGATCCCGAGCTCCAGGAATCCACTGCCGGTGCTTAATGAGACAGGGGTTAAGGAGATGGTCCCTTTGGTGCAGCTTCCCTGCTGGTATTTTGGAGCTGCCGCGGGTGTCTCCTCCCCCTGGCCTGGCCTCAGTCTGTTTCTCGTGCTGCTAGGGAGTCTGTGGCCAGTCTGCAGGGAGGGCGTAAGGCTCTGGCTTTGGGGGCTGGCAGAAATCTGCCCCGCCTTCTCTGGCTCCACCTTTGACCTTTTGGCCTTTCTGCCTCTTGGCAGGAGCTGCCCATGGGGCAGTTTGGAGCTCCTGCTGCTGGTGTCTGCCCTCCCCTGGTGGCATCCGGCCTCCCAGTCACCTTGCTGACCCGAGAGCAGAGTCTCCAGTCCATCTGCCTGGCTGGGCTTGGCTGGATCTTCTTTGGCAGCTTGGAGTCACAGGCAGCTTGAGGTGAGGACGCTCCCCTGGGCAGGCCTGGTGCTCAGAGCCGGGCATTCAAGGGCTAACGGCCATTCTTTTTGTCAGGTTTTGGCTTCTGAGTCCCCAGGCCCACGGGCTCAGTCGAGGGGTTCTGCTGCTAGGCTGTGGACGATGGCAGCATGCAGAGGTGCAGGGGCTTCTGTTCGCCCAGCCAGTGGATGTTCTTAGCACTCTCCCTCTTCTCCATGTTCCTCTATCTAATAGTATCAGCTAACTTTTGTTAAGTGCATGTCGTGTGCAAGGCGATTTATCTGCAGCAACCAATTTAATCCTCACCAACCCTCTTTTCCCCATGACAGTTGAGACTGGAGTCTGAGGTCAAAGGCCACACGGCTAGTGCTCTCACCCCAGTCCTGTTTCTCTCTCCTCTTTCTCAGAGAGTTATGAGTGGTTCTGGGCGATGTGACAGCTACTTAAAACATATTTCACTTTCAGGCTGCTCACTGCTTGCTGTGAGTTTATATCGCAACCAGCCAATGCAGGAGCCACAGGGAAATCCAGTTCTCCAGGCTGGAGCTTCCCTTATAGAAAAGGTCAGTGTGCCTTAATTACTTAACTTTTCACAGCACTTTCACCTTTGTCTTATCTTTCAGTTTTGCTGGTAACCTTTTGGCAGCTATTGGTTCTTCCTTTTTATAGGTGAGGAATCTGAGGCCCGGAGAGCACCCCGAGCCCCTTACTAGCTTCAGGAGGGCAGGGGCTTCTCCCAGCAGGCCCTCCTGCCTCCTCCTGCGACGAGATGCACATGAGCCCCGGGAGGTCCACGCCTGTGTCTCTGTGAGGGGAAAGTTCTGGTCAGGACACAGCCTACAAGGGCCTGTGTTCTTGTTCTGGGTGACTGATGTTTGCTCCCTGCTGGGTCCTGGAGCCTTCAACTGTCACTCTGCAAGGATAACAGTGACTTACAGGGCTGAGACTGCCCCTGTAGCCTGCTTAACTGGGACAGGCAGCCTGGGGGTTCATGATCCCGTCTGTTGGGGGTGCCTGGAGCCTCTCAGGGCAATCACTCGCTGCTGAGACAGAAAATTCTTGACATTCCAGCAGCTTAGCCCCATAATGTTATAAAGTGTGTTTCTCACTCATGCCCAACCAGTGGGGGTGACCATAGCCAGGCAGCCCCCCTCCAAGTAGTGATTCAGGGACCGTCCATGCCATGACCCTATTGACCTCAACAGGGGGCTCCCATGGTCATTCTGGGGCCATGTGCATTCCAGCCAGAACAGGGAGAAGCAGGTGGATTACCTGTGGGAAGTTTTCACGGGCCAGGCTTGGAAGGGGGTACACATCACTTTTGTCTCATTCCATTGGTCAGAACTTGGGTATGTGGCCACAGCTAACCACGAGGGAACCTAGGAAGTTCTATCCAGCCAATGGGCTGGGGAATGAGAAATGAGTTTTGGAGAACTTGTAGTAATCTCTGCCCTAAGGCCAGGCCTGGTCATGGGGGAGGGGCCACCTGCAGCCCCAGAATACTGGTGCATCTCCCTGCTACCCCTTGGGGTGCTTCTCAGCTGCATGAGTCCCTCATTGATGGCCCGGGAGCCCCTGTGGGAGCAGGGACCTGAGCAGTGAACCCTGGGCTCCAGCCCTGACAGAGACGTCTCACCCCATGGGACCCCCACTGCCTGATGAACCCAGCCTGCCTGTTGGAGTCATCAGAGGAACAAATAAAGGCATCTGGAGAAGACAAAATGCTGAAGGTTGGGGAGAGAAGCGGCACAAAGTGGTCGACTCACAGCCATGCCTTGTGGAAAACCAGCGGACGCCCAGCTCTGGACAATGCCCAGGTGCCCAGCACACATGGTTCATAGGGTGGAACTGCCTTTCCAGCTGGGCCGTCCCCTTGACCCTTTGTCCGATCACTCTGCGCCATTCCCCAAGCCCCAGGGGATCGTAAGGCATTCACGGCATTTGATCCAGCCCTGTTCTCCTCCAGTTAAAAATGAGGCTCATAAATTGAGGCCATGTCCTAGGGGACAGCAACGTTATAAGCTCATCACCTGATGATGTTCAAACCTAGTTATAAAAATATACAGCACCTCTGCACCAGGGAGCCTGTGACCCACTTTATACCTCGCGGACTGATGCTGAATTGGCAGGGGCAAAGTCCAGGCCCTCACTCTGTTTTCAAATTCCTGACAGCCTGTGGTCTCCATGTGGATGGCTCTTCCTAAACTCTGAAGCCCCTAACCTATGTTTTTTGTTGTTGTTGTTGTTTTTCCTCAGAGCTATGCTGCAGCAGCTTGACTCCCAGTCCACTCAGCAAGGCCCCCCCAGAGCTCAGGCTCGCTGGGAACCTGGGTTGAGACTTCTTGGCTTTCTTCCTGTCTCTGCCATCAGAGTGTCGGTTCCCTGGAGTGAGGAACGAAGCCTGGCAGGTACTTGTCCCTCCCCCTGCACCTGGCACTGAGGTCCCCAGCAGAATGGGCCCTGTTGGTATATTGGCTGTCACCCTGGTTCTTATTACCCCTGCATTGCAGGCAGCTCTGAAATCTCCCACCCGGGAGCCTGTCCTCAGCCCAGACCCCCATGGCCACAGAGAAACATCCACTCGTTCTTTGTCCGTCCATTTGACCAGCGAGTACTGATCGTGTTCTGTGAGTCAGGCTCTGGTAGGCACCAGAGCATGCAGATGTGAAACCAACCCTCAAAGAGCTCAGCTTCTTGGGGAGCTGGACATTTACCCAGCAATCACTTGAGTAGCTGTGAATTTACAACTGGGGTAAATGCTAAGAAAGGGAGGCACACATGTGGTGCAAGGAGAGCCTACAGTATGGAAGTTTGACCTAGTTGGTGAAGTCAGGGAAGGCTCCCTGGAGGCAGTGATGAGGAAGCAGAGGTCTGAGATGGGGAGCATAGTGTAGCATCAGGAAATAAGTTATGGAGCAGAGCGTGGGAGGTGAGCTGAGGAAGGCTCTACAGGGGCAACCCTGATCTGAGGTCTCCTCAGCCAGTAGCATGGAACGCTGCATCTGCCTCCTGCCGGTGTCTGCTGGGGCCAATGAACGGAGCGTGCCTCCTCCTCCTGACCCTGCTCCTTTAATCTCCCTGCCTCCTGCAGGCGGGGGCACACAGTGGGTGTGTAGCAACTCTTGCTGGATTGAATTAAAGAACCCTCCTTCATTTTTCTATTAGCCTTCTTAAACTTCCGAGGTTTACACAGCCTCTCTGAGGTCATAACCTAGCTCAGAATCAGCTGATAGCTCAGTGCCCCCTGCCTGGGAGAGGGTGGGGAGCTGACAGGGCGTGTGTACATCTGCTATCACACACCACCTTTTAGTCACCTTTGGGGCAAATGCCCACTCCTATCTCTCCCCCTCCCTGTGGGTTTCAAATATAGTCTGGATTTTCATTTTTAAAAAGACACATTTTTTTTTCTGGCCAGAAGTGATGAGGAGACTGCTTGCTTGTTTGCTTTGGAGGTGAGAGGTGCCATTACATTTGACATATTTACAAGTTGGGCCTGAGAATTTAAGTTGCTTCTTTCGGCCGCTGCCCCCTGGTTGGTTTCACCTTCTCAGTGGTGCTGTCAGCTGCCCTGTTGCCCGGGCCATGGGTGTCTAATGCGCTCACGGTGGCGGGGTCCAGGAGGAAGCCACTGGATGGGCTTGAAGAACCCCTGGGGCATGGTCCTGTACACCGTGGTGGGTGACAGCGAGAAGGCAAACTCACCCGAGAAGGCAGACACACCCAGTGCAGCATGAAGCTCTCCCCGGGTCCCCCTGGGGCCCCCTGGAAGGCCTGCAGACAGACCTGGGGAATGCACAGCCCTGTTCCGGCCTAAGGGCCCCCATCAGCCGAATGTGCCTTCCTTCCTTCCATATCTTTATCACAGCAATCTCATCCTGTGGGGTGGGGCCTGCATCCCATCAGGGGCCTTGTTTGTGGATGTAAGTTCTAATGAGGTCCCAGCAACCTCTACACACAAGAGCTGGGCTCATCACCTCTCTAATCATTTCCAAGGCTGTGCCCCCACCCTGTTTGTGGAAACACGTAATCTTCTAAAGGGGTCTGGGGGAAGCAGCCTCCCTGCCTCTCCCCAGGTTCTGCCAGCCTAGAACCCCCTGAGAGACCAAGGACATGAGCTGGGATGAGTGTCCAGATCTCCAAGGGCAAGCACTTGGCATTAGAGGGTGTCTCTAAAGAGATTGTTACTGACATTACTGTTATCTTTTGTGGAACAATAGAGTGTCACCAAGTAGGTGAATGAATTGGGGAGCACTGATTGTACCCTGTTACATTTATACCTACCAAACAGCTTCCCCAGTCGGGATCTTTCTTCCCCCTTCTAAAATGATCCTGTGAGATATGTAGGTAGATCAGGCAGGGATTACTAATCCCATTTGCCAAGAGAGGAAACTGAGGCTGAGAGGCTGTTTGACTTGCCTTAGTTTTCTCATCAGACAGAGCCACGAAGCCTTGACCTTCCGTCACCCACTGTGCGCGTTCTTGGCTGCTCATCTGGAGAAACAAATTCTAACTCACAGATGGGGATGTTTGCTGCATCTCTCTGTTCTTCCTTTCCTCTCTCCTCCCATTATAAAAAGGTGTCAGAGAGGGAGAGGATGGTGGTGCTGACCCTGCTTCACCAAAACACTCTTCTAGAGCATCTGGCCTGTGTGCCGTGTACAATGTCCGGGTCTCGTGTGTGCCGTGGCACAGACGCAGATTCCCCAGGACGCCCTAGGTACACTGTGCCTCCAGAAGGTGACACTCCAGCTCCCTGCAAACAGCACTGCTGAGCCTCGGGGCCCCGCTATCTGTGGCAGGTTGCACTGATGGGAGTGGGGACCCCACGCCCTGGGGCCCCATGCCCCGGCCTGCTGATGTGTGGGATCAGGTGATACATATGTGTTTCTTTTTATTTTTTTAATTGTTATAAATGTAATGACATTAGTTAAAATGAACGCCCTGGTACCACGATCTAGCTCTTGAGGATGAGAAGCCAGCGTCAGGTCTTTCAGGCCCCCAGACATGACCTTGGGTTTCTACTTGCCGTGGGGGTCCCCTCTGCGGATTCTGCTGGTTATTGACCTGGGGAGGGCCGCGGGGGCAGGCAGAGCTGTCCTGGCCAGCATGGGGAAGGAGAGCCGTGGAGAAAACTGAGGAAGGAAGCGGGGGACCCTGGGAGGCCCTAGCAGAGCCATCTTCAAAGAGGAAGCACACTGTGCCTCGCCCATTCTCCCGGCAATCTTCCTGAGGGCCGCGTGCCTGATGCTGTTCTGGAAGGCGCCTGTGGAAATGGGGGCTCTCCATCTGTATGCTCAGAACCGCGTCCTCTGTGCTCCCAGGATCCTGCCTGCCCTGCCCAATGCATTATTAATGAGGCAGCCTTCATTTCCAGGTTTTGGGTAGCTAATTTGTTCCTACAATCATGATTTCAAATATCACATGAATAATTCAGAAAATTATTTTACAGTAGTTCGATAAGCCTGTTAGCTGTCATGCATCTGAATACATTATCTTCTCCATCCCATGGGGCATGCAGCAGGGGGCCCGACACTGGCCACAGCACTCCAGGAGGCCAGGTCTGCCTTGGGGATGGGGGCAGGGGACAGGCACAGAGATTTGTCAGGTTGCTTCTGAGAGTGTTGAACGCAAATGGCAATCAGTTTCCCTTCCTCAGAGCTGGACCGGAGACACATGTGGCTGCTCAGCAAGCCCTGGGTGGCTCAGCTCTGACCCCTCCATCTCAGAAATACAGACAAGCATCCGTCCTCTGCCTAGGAAGCAGCCAGCTGTGCCATGGGGCAGTCAGACACAGAAATATCCCCTTATTCCCCTCTCCTCTCACACACATGCACACACACTCCGCTCACTCACTTGGTCACATATTTATACTCTCTTCAGGGAAGTAGGACATAGACAGAAATTCATCTGAGTTTTTATTTTTTTGGAGGCGTGGAGAGTCGTGGCTCCATCCCTTACTGTGTGATGTTAGGGAATTTGCTTCTTTGAGCCTCAGTTTCTTCATCTGTAAATTGGGCCAAGGCTGCTTCACCCACTAGGTTTCTGTGAGAGATGAAAATGAAGCAATGAATGTGCAAAAACTTGGTTAACTACAGAGTGCTGTAGAGATGTGAGGGTTACTCTGGGCCTGTCTCCTTCTGGAGAGGGGCTTCTCTGAACCTGCCTTCAAGAAATGCTGGAGAAAAGGCAATTCCATCTCCTTTCCCTGACATCACTCTGTATTTGAGAGCCTACCCAGCTCACCATTTATGGAGGAGTCGCCCACCATGTGCCAGGCACTGTGGGCCAGTCCTGGCACCACCTGCCTCGGACCCCATACACATACATATACATATCACTCCAGGAACAACTCTGGCTGGGACAAGGAGTCACCTGTGCCCACCAGTGCCAGTGGCAGCCAAGATTCCAGCCCTGGGGATGGAGCCAGCCCTGGTGAAACTGTCTGAGAAGCTACGCTGGTGAAGGCGGAAGAGTCAAAGCCTCCACAGGCCCCATCCAAGTGGGCTGAGAACTCCCGCCCAGGGCACAGAGGAAGGCGTGGTCTGGCAGCCTTCGTGCCCGTGCCTGGCCTGAAGCTGGCAACAGCATGTGCTACTAGATGCCTGTTGACTCAGCCCCTCGATCCTGCTCAGACAAAGGAGGCCTTGGCTATAGGTGGGTCCCAGCTGGAGCTTGGGGTGAGGGTGAGGGTGGGGAGCAGCTGGGCCAGACCCTGGGGATGGGAGTGGGAGCTGTAGCTGGGGTGTCCAGGGCTGCTGGCTGAGGTGAGGTTGAGGTCTGGGGCCCTGCTCAGGGGAGGGGTGGATGGAAGGCAGCAGGAGGGCAGCCAGGATGGAAGGAGGGAGAGCTAGAGAGCAGGGTTGCAAAGACCAAGCTGGGGTGCCAGGGAGAGTGAGGGCAGGGGAAATGGGCAAAGGCAGCAGAGCACAGAAGCTAATAACTTTGATTCAGCCCTGGTACCTCCATTGGGTAAGAGATGTGACTGCTCTAGATTTTAGTTTTCTCATTTGTAAAATAGAGACAATAAGAGCACGTGGTATGGATTACATGAGAGAATGCCTTCAAGCAGTGAGCCCAGTGCTTGATAAACCTTAACCACCACCACTACCATTATCATTGTACCTATTATTATGCTCCCCATTGGTTTCTAGAAACTTCTCAGCTCCCCCAAACTGCAGAGCTTCACCCTGGAGTCTTGGACAGAAAGGCACCAGTGGCAGGGGTCAGGGGTGTGCAGACTGCCGCCCCTCTCACTGGCTCCTCCAGAGGCTGCCATGTGAGCCTCTTGTCCCTCCCCTCCCACTGCATGTGAGTCCAGAACTTGCTTGTTGCCTCTGACCTTGGCTTTAGTCTTTTCCTCCGGCTCAGACCCTCAGGCCCAGCTTGGATTCTACCAGGGATGCACAGGGTGTGGGTGGAGGAGACGCTACATCCTCAGAGACACTTGGCTAATGCAGTTGGGAGACGGTCTCTTGGAGAACCCAGGGCTGGCCAAGGGGAAGGCAGCTGAAGGGAGACCTGTGATCTCTCATGGGGAGCTGGAGGTCAGTGTGGGGAGAGCAGACCTGCCCAGGGAGGCAAATCTACCTGGAGTGAGGAGTCTGTGAGACTGTGCAGGAAAGGGGCTGGCCGGGCTGAGCGTTCACATGCAAACAGGGCTTCTGAGCAAGGCATTTATCAGGATCTCAATGACAGGTGTTTAAAAGGAAAAATATTTGCATGTGTATGCTTTTTCAAAATGATTAATATTCAAATTAGTGTTGGAGATCTAAATCGCTAAAGTGTAACTAGGCAGAAAACTTCTCTGACAGCTTGTAATTTTCAGTCTATTCCACCATTCCCCACCTCACCCCTACCTAGTTCCCAGAAATATCACTGGGTTTCTACAAACTCGTCCCAATAAGGCAGCAGCCGTGTGGGAATTCAATGTCAGATTCTTGCCGTGTGGTGGGCACCCTACCCCTGAGGCCCAAAGAGCAGCTTCCCGGGGGCCAGCCAGAGGCCCTGGGGTGCCGCCTCCGGACTTGCTCTCCTCCTTGCCCCCTCAGGCTTCCTCCCCCACCCCTCAAACCCCAGAGGTGTCATCCCTGCTCCTGCAATGTCAGTATCACCCACCTTTTTTGCAGAACGAAGTGCAAACTCCTTTCTGGGAAATTGACTTCAGGCCCCAAACCGGCTTCTCAACTCTCCAACCTCTGCTTCCCCCTGCCCCAGACACATCAGCCACGTGGTCCCCTGGGCTTGACCCATTGCCCCCTCCAAGCTGTTGCTCGTGCTTTGCCCTCAGCTGGGGAGCCCTCACTGCCCTTCAGCAGCTCGTCTTAGAGTTCTTCAGGGCCCACTCCTCCTTTAACCAATTGTAATCCCACTTCACAGTTTAGAAAATTAAGCTGGCAGAAGGTAGTCTCAAGAGTTACTTTTATTTCTCACTTTAGGGCAGGCTTGAGTGTGGCACGCTAGTTTACAGGCTGTTCCTAATCCTGTAAGATACACAGGGAAGAAGGGGTTTCACAGCAGCTTTGGTTTCATAACATTGGACAGACTTGGGCTCCATCCCTGAGAGCGTTTATCCGAGGAGCAGGTTTCACTGAATATTTGCCTCGTGAATATGTGCCTTGCTCATCGCACACTCCACCGGTTCGCGCTCACCTGCATCCTTCTTCTTAGCTTATCGTTCCTCTTCTTCACTGAGCGTTTCCTCTGGGCAGGCACAGCGCCTTATCATCTCCATGTCCACAGGTCTTAGCATCCACCCATCCATCCACCCACCTATCCTTTTATCCACGCGGTCATCCATCCACCCATCCACCCAGACATCCATTCACCATCCGTTTAGTCACTCATCCAAACAAGACGTATCGCACACCTGGTGCATTTTAGGCCCTTTGCTAAGTGCTAGGAATAGAGCAGCAAGTGAGATCAATCCACACTCCGCCCTCAAAAAGCTCCTGGTCTGGTGGTAAAGGCAGAGAGGCAAGTGAGCAATTATCACACAGGGTGGGAGGGGAAAGTGGGAGCTAGGGGAGGTACAGACACAGGTGACGTTGGGGAGAAGGCGGAGGATGAATCAGAGAAGGCCTTCCAGAGTGGGTGATGTCTAGGCTGGAAGCAGCAGTGCTTGAGAGAGGGGGCTGTGGGGTCAGGTGGCCCTGGATTTAAGTCCCAGTTCTTCAGACTGAGGGACTGGGTGAGGACTCTTAGTCTCCTCATTTATGTAATGAAGATAATGACAGCTATTTTATATGGTTGTGAGGATTTAATGATGTATGTAATGTCCTTAGCATAGTGCCTGGCACATGGTTTGTATTTGAAACTCATCCTTGAAAACAAGGATGCCCACTGTCACCACTGTTATTCAACATTGCACTAGAAGTTCTTGCCAGAGTGATTAGGCAAAAAAAGATATAAATGGAATCCAAATTGGAAAGGAAGAAGTAAAACTTTTCCTATTTGCAGATGACATGACCCTATATACAGAAAATCCTGAAAAATCCACAACAAAGCTCCTAGAGCTAAAAAATGAATTCAGCAAAATGGGGGGGGGGTGTTTTACAAGATCAACACCTCCAAAGTACAAGTTTGGTGGTTCCTCAGGAAACTAAGTATAGAATTACCATGTGACCCAACAATTCCACTTCTAGGTATATACTCCAAAGATTTGAAAGCAGGGACTTGAACAGATATTTGCACACCAATGTTGTTAGTGGCATTATTCACAACTGCCAAAAGATGGAAGCAACTCCAGTGTACATCAACTAATGAATGGTTAAACAAAAAGTGGTATATACACACAATGGAATATTATTCAGCCCTAAAAGGAATGAAGTTCTGATACATGTGAGAATGTACATGAACCTTGAAGACATCATGCTCACCAAAATAACCGACACAAAAGGACAAATTATGTATCCTCTTGCTGATATGAATTAATTAGAATAAGCAAACTCATTGAGTCAGAATCTAGAATATAAGTTACCAGGGGATGGGGTGGGAATAGAGAATGGGAATTTAGGCCTTAAAATGTACAGTTTCTGTTTGGGATGATGGAAAAGTTTTGGTAGTGAATGGTAGTGATGATAGCACAACATTGTGAACCTAATTAACCACACTGAATTGTATATTTGAAGATGGCTAAAAGGGGAAATTCAGATTGTATATATACTACTTGTTCTGGTTTGCCAATGCTGCTGTTATGCAAAATACCAGAAATGGATTGGCTTTTATAAAGGGGGTTTATTTGTTTACAAATTTACAGTCTGAAGGACATGAAAATGTCCAAATTAAGGCGCTGACATGAGTGTACCTTCACTAAAGGAAGGCCAATGGCGTCTGGAAAACGTCTGTTAGCTGGGAAGGCACGTGGCTGACGTCTGCTGATCCTGGGTTGTGTTCCAGCTCCTCTCTCAGCTCCTGTGCATTCTTCAAAATGTTGCCCTTTTGTCTTCTCTTACCTTCTCTGAAGCAAACTCTGGGCTAGTATCTCCAAAGCATCAGCAGACGTCTGCTTTCAAAGGCAGACATTTCAAAATGTCTCTCTTAGCTGCAGCTGCTCTGAGGTCCTGTTTGTGAGCTCTTTTATAGGACTTCAGTGATTAAATCAAGACCCACCCTGAATGGGCAGGGACCATATCTAATCAAATGGTTCACTCACAGTTGATTGAGTCACATCTCCACGGAAACAATCAAAGGATTCCAACCTAATCAACACTAATATGTCTGCTACCACAAGATTCCTTTTAAGAACATGGTGTTTTGGGGGACATAATACATCCAAACTGGCACACTACTAGAATAAAAATAAAAATAAAAAATCCATGGAACTGCTCAATTCAGTGAACCCTAAATTAAGCCATGGGCTAGAATTAATAGTACAATTTTAAAAATGTGCTTTCATTGGTTGTAACAAATAAACCACCCTAATGCAAGGTGTTATTATTGGGTGGTATATGGGAACCCTGCATTTTATGCATGATTTTCTGTAAGCCTACAGCTTCTCTAATAAAATTAAAAAAAAGATGCCTAAGCCAAGAAGAAAATCCGGAACAAAAAAACAGAATAATTTAAAAAAATGAAGATAAAGTACAATATATCAAAACTTATGGGATGTTGTCAAAACAGTACATTTAGATAAACTATATTATTGCAATTCTTATGTCTCTAGGAAAGATTTTAAAAAAACACACACACAGTAAACTAAGTCTCTACATTAAAGATCTTAGAGACATAATAAAGTAGAAGGCCAAGGAAATTAGGAAAGCAAGCAGCAATAAAAGTGAATAAACAGACAGAAAAAATGAGTATTGATGGGCAAAACCAATAACTAGGCCTTTGAAAAAATCTGAAGGCCATTAGTCCAACTGATCAAAGAAAGGGCAAAATATAAACAAATAAAATCAGAAATGAAACATGAGATGCAACAAATAATCCAAAAGGATTTGTAAAATGTTGGGAGTGGGTGGGTGGGAGAATATTGATCCCGTTTACATGAGTAAATACCTGGATAAGGAGATATATCTGCAACAGTCCAAGATAGTGCATGTAGCTCTCCAGCACTTGCAAAGAAAACACATTGCCTTGCTGTAGCATTCGAATCCCTCCATGTGTCAGCTGTGGACCACATTTGTCACATTTCTGAAATCTGTTATTTCTGCTGGTTTATGGTCTACTTGATGTGCCATTCTGAGAGTAACTTTGTGTACTTTGCAGTACTCTTTGCTATCAGCCAAATCTACTTTATCTGTTATAACATAATCCTTAATTTTTTTTCATAGGCAGGAAATCTTAGGGCAACATTTTTGGTTTTACTATTATGTGGTTTTGATTTGTTAGGGTTTCTGTAGGCAGCATATATTTTTAACTTTGTTTTAGGATTTGTTCATTATTTATTCTGCCGCAGTCTTGCAGGCGTGGTGGTTAGCGCTGGGGACCCTGAGATGAACTCACATCTGTGGCTTTGCCCTCACACAGCTCATTGTCAATGGGAATTCTGCCACGGGCAGCTCTGCTTTCAGCAGGGGGTCAGCTCATCTTCATTTCAGGTAAGAGCTGACACAGAGATGGAATACTGACACGGTCAGTAAGGAGAGAGCAAGATAGAGGCAAGAAAAGTAGAAGGACAAAAAAACACAAGGGAAGGAGAGAGGAAGAGAGGCAAGAGAGCAGAGCAAAGCAAGGGATTTAAGTAGCAGCGCCATGCACTGTTTTAGGGTCTTTAACGGTGGTGTTTAGAGAAGTGCTGTTTTCTTACAACCTTGGGTATAAGAGGAGGTATCCCTGGTCCTTTCCATGGATCAGAAGTAATTTGAACAGAGGTGGGATTGCGCCATGGACAAGATTATGCTCATTCTAGCCTTCTCAAGCCC
>PVKY010000906.1:0-37988 GCA_004027775.1 Bradypus variegatus | reverse complement strand
GCAGTACCTGACCAGGATGGGCTAGGACCGCTGTCTGAATTAACCGGCCTATGGCTGGATCAGTACTGGGCTTTGTCCCCCTCTGTAGTTGGGACAGAGGACTCCTGTGGCCATCTCAGCCCATTGCAGCTCCCCAAACAGGACCACCCAGCGCTGCTTGCTTCAAGGGTGGAGGGTGGGCACTGGGAGCCATGAACAGAATGGCAGTCTCTGTCTGTAGTTTCCCAGTCTCTTCTCCCCACACTTCCCTGGATGCTGCACAGAATTCCCTTGGTCTCTGGAGGTGCAGAACTGTTGATTTGGGCAGCTTCTGCCTTTCTACTTGCTGATTTTGGGAGGAGTGGGCCCTGTAACTCCATCCCTATTCCTGCACTTCCTAGATGTCTAGCTTACTGCTTTTAAGTGGCCTTTTTCTTGATTCAGTGCTCACTCTGTTACTGCAGTCCTTTAACTGTTTTATGGCGCTTTAGTAAGATGTTTCTGCTAGTTATTGCTGGTATTTCAAAGCTTCTGTTGGGGAGACAGAGCCCTGAGTCTTCTTACTCTGCCATCTTGAGTGAGACTGATTTTGGGAAAGGGGAGGGAGGAATTAACTACATTATGAAGCCTGCACCATTCTTAACATTGTAACGCATGGGATTGATCAGGTGTGCTGTGTACTTAAAATTCCTTATGACAGTGACCTACAACTGTTGAGGGAAAGTAGGTGTCATTAGTGTAGGACTGCTCATGCAGGGTGATGGTAGCCCTGTCCTTGGTGTCCTGTCAGTGGCCTTCCCAGGGTTGGCTCTGCATCTTTGGGTTACTTGACATCTGTTTCTCAGCATGTTCTGTGACCACGTGCCTCAGATAGACCAGGGGCTCCTGGGCCCCACCCAGACCTTCTGACTCAGAATTTCTTGCAGGGAGGAAAGAGGAATCTTTTTCTGGTCACTGTTATTTATGAAACTTCAGTTTTTCTCTTTCAGTTTTGTTTTCTTTCCAATTTATGTCTCCTAATTTCCTCTGTGGAATTCTGGATAATATGAAATAGTGGACTTGTCAAGTTCCTTCTCTTATACTGGGCTCTGTAGTTTTAAACATGCTTCTCCAGTGAGTGTGGTGTAGAATGACCTTTGTGAGAGCCATTGTCCACTGAAATGTACCTAATAGTCAGCTGTTCCCCTTTGGGGTGGGCTTGCTTTATTTATCCTGATGTCCACTCTAAAAGGCTTCAACTAACCAATCCCCACCTCCCTTGTTTGTTTTATTCTCTCATTATTTTCTGTTCCCCCTGTATGTAGTTTCTGATCATTGAGGGAGCAAAGTTTAGGGTTAGGCAAAGGTTAGGCACAACAAACCCAACAGGCTCTTTCTCTCGTCTTCTTTGACTGGCTCATCTCATGGTATTTTGTTTCCTTGCTGCATGGATGTCCATAACTTTTTCAAGCAAGCACCTTTTACTTCACAAGTGGAACGTTTTTAAAAATTGCAGATTGTCTAATTTTTCCCTCTATACTAGGATGTTCCAGTTTGTTAAAGCTGCCTTTATGTAAAATACCAGAAATAGATTGGCTTTTATAAAGGAGATTTAGTAGGTTACAAATTTACAGTTCTAAGGGCCATAAAAGTGTCCAAACTAAGGCATCGGCAGGAGAATACCTTCACTGAAGAAAAGCTGGTGGCGTCTGGAACACCTCTGTCAGCTAGGAAGGCATGTGGCTGGCGTCTGCTGGTCCTTTGCTACCGGGTTGTGTTGCTTTCAGCTTCTGATCCTAGTGGCCTCCTCTTTAAGCGTCTGTGGGTTCTCACGTAACTTCTCCGGGTCAAACTCTGAGCTTCATCTTTTAGCTTAACAACTGCAGACATCTTGTTTCAACCGCTGTCTCCAAAATGTCTGGGCGTTTTCTCTCTGAGTGTTTCTGTATCAGCTCTTGTGGGTCCTCCTTGCTTCTCCCGGGGGCAAACTCTGGATTACATATCTTAACTTCTTTCCAGAATGTCTCTCTCAGCTTCTCTGAGCTGCTCTCTGTGAGCTCTCTTGAAGGACTCCAGTGAACTAATCAAGACCCACCCTGAACGGGTAGGATAACATCTCCATGGAAATGATCTAATCAAAAGGTCTCACCTATAGTTGGGTGGGTCACATCTCCATGGAAACATTCAATCAAAAGTTTCCACCCTAATCAAAGGACTAATAAATCTGTCCCCACAAGATTGCATTAAAGAACATGCCTTTTGTGGGGAACATAATAGATTCAAACCAGCACATAGGACTGAGGAGAATGCTCATATAGTTTTTATGGAAACAAGTGAGCTATTTTTCATCTCTTCACCCTGATGCCAGTTGCTATGTAAAATCACTCCATGATTCTGAATTGTGTTATAGTGATTGAATTGAAAACATGGGAAAAGTTTTGAAAGTAAGCATTATTCCACAATTATTAGGAGTTCGTGTGTTGGTATTTTTAAAAGTTTGCCTCTGTTTTTCCCATGTATCTTGAGAGTTTCTGAGAGAATGTGTAAATCAGGCTTTAGAAGAATAACCTTTCTAGTCCTAGTATGTGAGGAAACTGAAACCATGAGACAGGCCAGTCAAAGACAACCACGGGGAGAGACAAATTTGGGTCCATTGGGCCTACTCTGAAATTCTTACTAATAACTGTATAAATCCTTTCTACTGTTTAAACCCATTCCTTTTGTTTTGGCAGTAAATCTCAGCTAGGGAACATGGTAAAAACACAGTATGTGATGTGTCACATTGCCAATAACAGAAAACTATAAACTGAGAAAAATGAACAAGTCCTTAGATATCGGGCACGGTAGCTTTGCAAGTACTTGATCAGCATCATTTAATTTTCTTTCCAATATGGGTTCCCCATTAACCAGCCGTGTCTCTTCTAAGATCTGGTTAGTGGAGCCTTTTCTCCAATGAAACCCTCTGGGTCGGAGCATAAATTATCTTCAAAAATGTTCTGCTCTTTTACTTCATGTAGAGACCCAGTCAGAAAGTTCTTTGTGTCTAATTAAAGTGTGCTGCATTCTTACTAACAACTAGCATTGGAACTTGTGTCTGTGTGTTACCAGCAAATAATGAGGGATATTTACCAACCAGTCTTTTCTGAGAAGTGAAGTGACTGTTACAAGAATTCAGTAAATACCACATTTAATGGATCTGGATGGGGACAGTCACAGCCAGCAACAATGTAAGGAAAAATTTTTGCTGTATCTGAAGAGTTATAAGCCATGCCAGTCTTTTCTTGACGCTAATCACCCTAATTTCTTTTTATCTTTTCCACAGTCCACTGAAATGGCCCTAAAGCTCAACTCACCGAAAACCAATTCATTAAATGACTAATTTGCCAATTATCAAAGATACTTTGAAATAAATGTTCTTGAAGAATGTTTATATATATTGACAATATTAAAAAAAGCATATTCTCTACAAAATTTTAAGTAAATTGGTAATTCTCACAACCCTGTTAATCTGTGAATGGGCCTGGTGCCGGGGAAGGCCCTGTCGTCAGTTTAGACCTGCTGGTCTGCTTGGCCGCTCCCCTCGTCTGTCGGACTAGGTCCGGGGCCTTCGTCTTTCAGGGTTTCTCTGGGCAGTAGCAGGCAGACCCTGAGGGAAGGCGTGCTCGGGGTGCAGTAACCGCTCTGCGCTGCCAGGTGGACAAAGCGGCCTCGGGACGGAGGGTCGTCCGGGGGGTCGGACCCACCTGCATCTCTAAGCATGTGTCTTTGCCCTCGGACTTGCCCATCACCTTCCTTTCTTGCCTTGCCTTAGCCATTTGTTTTTCATCTGAAAATCATGGGTTTTGGGATCTGGAAGATTACATATAAATCATTCTGGTAAAGCTTACTTGTTTTATTTCCCTATTGAATTTAATTGTTTAAATTTAAAATAATCTTTATGTTAAAAAAATAACTCAGTAAACAACCAGCAAAAAGAAAACATAAAAAAACATCATTCCATCCATCTAAAGAGCTTTGATTTTTTCTTACCAGTTGATCTTTGTCGATAATCTCAAAGGTGACTATCCTTTCCCAGTTTGGTAGTTGTGTATATTTAATGAGCGTTTCTGTTATTTTATGACTCTAAAGCTTTGCAAACCCAGATGTTCTAGGGTCCTTGTGGGGATTCAGAATAAGCAAATATTACAGAATTGTACCCTGTCCACCTGGTGTTCACTTTGTCATTGTTTTCTGATGTTAAGAGGTAATCTCAGCTTCGGGGAGGTTGTGGAGTCAGGTTTCCAGGGGAGAGCATGTCCAGGGAGCCTGGGTCTGGACTCCCCTGGCAGCAGACGAGAATCCAGCATAGTGTCGATTTGGGGGTGTGATTCTGTTCCGGTCGGTCTTCACCCCCCCTCAGCCTGGTGTAGGATGAGCTGACTGTGCTTTGTGTCTGCCTGATGTTACCTGGCAGCGCAAACCATTAGTGCAGGGGAGAGGCAAGCTTGAACCAGCGAGGGTTCCATACCACGCTGATCCTCTTCCTGTGCCTACAGATCACGTGTGAGTGGATTCGCCTTCCAGAAATATGTAGTGTATACATTTTAAGACTTTAGGTGGATGCCATAAATGGCCTTCCGGTGACAGCCATGCACCACTTCACCAGTATTGCAGAGTAGTTCTTGGTAACCCGCATCCTCCGAAGGCTGGGTGTTAGCATTTGTGAGTTTGGTAGGTGGAAATGATGTCTCATTATTTTAATTTGATTCCTTTGATAACTAGTAAGAATGAAAATATTTATGTTTTTAAACATTTTATTTGAAATAATTTCAGGCTTCCAGGACGGTTGCAAAAAAAAAAAAATCCATCAGAGATTTACGGCATACACCCCACCCAGGTACCCAGATACACCAACTTGTAACCTTTTGCCACACTTGCTGTGTCAGTCTTTGTATCTGTCCATCTGTTATCTAAACATCTGAGAATAAGCCATGTACCTCATGCTCTTTGAACAGTGGATACTTCGTGAACGTTTCCTGAGAACAAAGATCCTACCTCATGTAACCGCCTGAAGTACACTTACCAAGTTCAAGCAGCTCCCCATGGATAGGAAGCTTGTAGTCCGGAATCCATTTCTCCATATTCCAGTAATATCCTTTTGAGTCTTTTCTCCTTCATTAGTATCTCCAGTCCAGGAGCAGGTATTGCATTTAATTGCCATTGTCTCTTTCGTCGCTCTTTTTTTTTAGTTGTGGAAACTTATTTACCACATAAATTTCCTCATCTCAACCACTCCCAGACCTGCCATTGTGTGGGATAAGCACATTCCCAATGTTGTGCTACCCTCGCCACCATCCACTGCCAGAACCTTCCCCTTTAACCCTAAACAGAAACCCTGCACCCCTCAGACATTAGCTCCCCATTCCCTCCCCCACCTGTGCTGCGCCTGCGACCTGCGCGCGACTGTCTGAATTGGTTTGATGTAACCATTTCATGTAAGTGCAAAGCATACGATATCTGTCCCTTTGTGTCTAACTTATTTCACTCCTTATGATGTCTTCAGGGTTCATCCATGTAGTCGCATGTATCAGCACTAAATGCTTTTTTAAGGTTGGGTGATATTCCATTTGATGTGTATACCACATTTTGCTTAACAGTTCTTCTACTGATGTACATTTGAGTTATTTTCGCTTTTTGGCTGTTAATGAATAATGCTGCTATGAGCATTGGTGTACAAATATCCACCTGAGTCCCTGCTTTCAGTTCTTCTGGGTATATACCAGGGAGTGGAATTGCTGGGTCTAACGGTGACTCTGTGTTTAACTGTTTGAGGAACCGCTAGAACTGTTTTCCACAGTAGCGGCACTATTTTACATTCCCACCAGCAATGTATGAGAGTTGCAATTTCTCCATGTCTTCACCCACACTTACTTTCCTTTATTAAAGAAAATGATTATAGCCATCCTAGTAAGTGTGAAATGGCATCTCATGTGCTTTTGCTTTACATTTCCCTGATGGCTGATGATGTTGGCAATAATCATGTGCTTATTGCCCATTTGTGTATCTTCTTTGGAGAAATGTCTATTTAGATCCTCTGCCCATTTTTTAATTGAGTTATTTGTCTTTTTATAGTTGCCTTTTTATGGAGGTCTTTTTATATTCTGGACACAAAGTTCCTAATCAGATATATGATATGTAGACATTTTCTCCTATTCGGTGAGTTGTCTTTCACTTTGTTGTTGGTGTCCTTTGACGCACAGTTTAATGTTTTGAAGAAATCCAATTTATCTGTTTATCCTTCTGTTACTTGTGCTTTTGGTGTCTTGTCTGAGAAACCATTTCCTAATTCAAGGTATGAAGATTTACTCCTATGTTTTCTTCTCAGAGTTTTATAGTTCATGCGCTTACATTTAGGACTCTGAACCATTTTGAGTTAATTATATGTGTCTTTCTGGACTTAAATGTAAAGAAATCTGTAGCTTTTTAATATGCTTTGGAATCTGGCAAGATAGATCCCCCCTTTATTCTTACTGGTTTTCAAACTTTTCTTGGCGTTTGCAAAAAGAAACAAAATCCCAAATTTGGGATTTCTACTTTAATTGTATCAAATGTATATATTAGTTTTGGGAGGATTTAGGGCATTACAGTTCCGTACATTTAAAGGGATGTTTGTGTCTAAGCACTTTTTGTCTATTCTCAGACAAGACTGGGCAAAAGGAACTTAACAGGGAAGCTGGTAGAGTCTAAAGGATGCCTCTGGCATAGATAATATACAGCCCTCTCATCTCGTTGAGTGCTAACCTGGGAAAGGAGGAAATTAAATGAGATCCTGTATTTGTCAGCACTTTGCAAACTTCAATATCCCTGTACAAGAATATGAAGTTATTATGGGGAGGGCCAAACACAGGGACATAGGATATGTCTTGTGTTACATTTCACTGTTGACTCAGCTTCACCCTCCAATTTGCTTTTGAGACACATGTAAACCAAGTATAGAGCTCATTAGAGTGTGCTTTTGTCATCCATCCACAGGTAGACAAATAAAACGAGTTTCAAATGTCCTCTACGGTTTCCAACCACACAGTTTCTATGTATTGGACTTTCAACATATGGTCAGGTTTGGTTAAAAAGACACTAGTAAAATCACATTCCAAATGAGAAAACAAGGTGTTAATTTTGCTAATGTAAAAAAAATGCTTATAATTTTATTGTAAAGTTAGGATTTTCGCCTAATTTTTCTGTGATTTATTTTTTGTACATAGTATTTCTGCATTTTAGGAAACAGAGAGAGGACAACTGGCCTGATCTCTTCAAGTCAGTGTCATGTGGGAGAGAGCAGTCAAATGATTAACCTCAAAAACAACCACCAAATGTGTGTTCCCCTCAGTTGGGTCCTGATTTGTGCAAACCACCTATTTTAAAATTTTAATGTAGACTAAGTATTAGCTGACATTAAAGAATTAAGGTTAATTTTGTTAGGTATGGTTGTGGTATACTTTCCTCTCTTGCTTTTCTGTATTCTTGAAATTTTTGTAAGTACAACAGAAAGGGACCGAAACAATGGTCACCTTGCTTTCCTTTTATTCTTCCATGTCTCCATCCTGTTTAATTCTGGGTGAACCTTCTAATCCGTAGGTGAACTGATCTAGGGGGAGATTGTTAACATTGATAACTGAATGCTGGCAGGAGTAGAGTCAAAGCAGAGACTCCCAAAAACTACTAGTGAAAATGTGAAGTGCCACAGCCTTTCCAGAAAGCAAATTGGCAGCTGTCTTCAGGAGCTTCAAGAATGGTCTTATCTGTTGACTCACTATTTCTACTTCTAGAATCCAGCTACCAAAAAATACGAACAAAGGTTTTTCAGTAAGGCTGTTTGTTTATTGAAACTATTTAAAATAGCCAAGTAGACAAGGGAAGAGTTTAAATGCCTAACAAAGGGGGGTTGGTTGAGTGACTGTACAGCTAGCTATACAGTGAAATGCCACACAGCCATTAAAATCATACTCTGTGAGACAAATTGATGGTAGGGCACAGAACTGCAGGGTAAGTGCCAAGCAAAAAAAAAATATATATATTATGTACAAGAATATAGATTACAGTTCATACATAAACACGTATATAAAGAAAAACAATAAGAAAAAATCAGTACTTTAATAATGGACTCCTGGTTCCTGGGATTTCAGGTGTTGTTAATGTTGAGAGTTCTTTTCCTTTTCAGATTTTCTATAGTATGCATGTATTTTTATAAGGAGGAAAACATAAACTTAAAGAAAATAACTGTTTTCTCTTAGGATGTAAGTACTTCTCAGTCAGTATATTCTACCTCTCAGTGGGGCTTTGATTTGCTTCCTGCCTGACACAGGCCTCCCAGCCTTGTGCTCCTGAGCAGAGCCACCGAGCTTTCCATACACTTTATTTTCTGAGTTCTCGTAAACATAAAACCAAAACAGAAAATGATCTGTTTAAAACCGTCTTTGATTTGTTAAGAAATATTTTTATATTTTTTCTTCCTAATTGCAAATATATAGTTTTCATAAATTTTTAAAAAGTCAGAGTACGGTATACCTTTAGGGAGGTAATGAATTTTGTGAAATCAAGCTGGGAGTATTAGAGTAGCAGGTTTTTGGAAGGTTAGAAATCCTCAAACTGTGGGTTGTTTGCATACTAGGAGCACTGCATATTATCTCATTTTGTCTGAAGAATGTTGGTGTTTTATAAAGAATAAGAAGATTCCATTGGTCACAAATGGAAACATACTCTCTGCAGCTAAGAGGCTTGCTTGACGGGGTTTGTTATTTCAGACAGAGGAAAGTATGCCAGCTCTGTTTCTGTACCTTTAGGAGCTCATCAAATATATTCTGAAAAATATTATTTTTGTCAGATGTTAGAGTAGAAACTTTAATGGCAGGCAAAGCATTTTGAAGGCAGAAAAGCGTGCATGATTGTACTGAGTATGAGGGACAAGTGCTGTATTTTAGGAGCGGTGCTGGTGCTGTAACATTTAGCAATGCAGGTGGTGTCCTTCTGGCCATGTGGTCACAGAATCTGAGTCTTTTTGCTGCCTCTGCATTGCAACTGCTCAGACCTTGGTAATCTTTTTAATTAGGTTGAACCAAATGAAACTGCCAATTTGGGACCTATAAAAACAGCAGTTTCATATGGTTCAGCCTGATGCTATACACAGCTTTCCTTTTACGGTATATTTGTAGAGTGAGTTGGGTTTTGATTACTGCAGTCAAGAGCAAGTGTCATTCTCTTGTTTGGATGATAATCATATTGTAAGTGAACTTTAATCAGCCTTGCTTCTGAGTTGGGTTTATTTCTGTGCTTCTGGGTCTTCCTTAAAGTCACTGATAGATTAATGAGAAATGCACCAACCTTCTTCTCTATGAGACCAGGTTATAGGACAACTGATATTGTTTATCACCTTTAGATAATATCTAAAAAACTTTAATCAGACTTCAGTCATTAGTTTGAAAAATAGTAAATGAACGTGAATTGGAACTAGAAAAGCATATTTAAATATTTTCATTTTTAAATTTTAGTCTCAGATGCAAACGTCAGTGGGAATTGTACCAACACAAGCAATTGCAACAGGCCCCACTGCAGATCCTGAAAAACGCAAACTGATACAGCAGCAGCTGGTTCTACTGCTTCATGCTCATAAATGTCAAAGACGAGAACAAGCGAACGGAGAGGTTCGGGCCTGCTCTCTCCCACATTGTCGAACCATGAAAAATGTTTTGAATCACATGACACATTGTCAGGCTGGGAAAGCCTGTCAAGGTAAGTTGCAGTTTTCCGAAATCCTCATGGCAGAAGATTTGAATGAGATTTGTCTTCATTAGTCTTAAACAGCTCTTGTATTAATATGATATCAGCAACCTAAGTGCTAACTTTCTTTTTGATGGAATATGTTAGTAAATATGAAAGTTAGTAAAGTGCTAACCTTCTTTTTGGTGGAATATGTTGCTCTCATGTCCCCACGCACTGATCACTCAAGTGCCACTGGAATTCTTACCTGCTGAGGGGGAAGGCGATTTGGTTTTATAGTATTTAGTGAGCTTATACTGGATGAGGCTATGCCCTGCATTTGTTCTTTTCCTTCTTCCTCTATCATGGATGACCATTTGTCACTTGTTGAACACTGTCTTTATCGTGAATGTCTAGATCATGGCTTACTTTTGAGCAACATAGAGCCCTCGCACACGCATACCCTTCCCTAAATCTGGAGCATCTGTCTTGCAGCTGTTTGGTGTATTCAGACTGCCAAGGGCCCACTGTCTTGGGCTCCTCTGTCCTTTGGTCTTGAAGCCCATCAGGATAACAGCAGGGTTGTCCTGGGTAACTGTCAGTCAGCTCGGCAGTGGCCCAGGGATCTATGTGGTATAGCAAACCAGGCATGTCAGGTGCCCCCTCTCCCAGACTCCTCAGTTGTGCCGAAGGAAGTGCTTCTCATCGAATGTGCTTTTCTTTCAGCTTTATCCTCTTTCCTCCTCTTGCTTGTGCTCATAAACCTTGGGAAGATCTCTCCCTGTTCTCCTTCTTTGCCTCTGACATTTATGGGTCTCCAGAGTAACCCTGATCATGGTGAAAGAGCAGAGAAGGGACTGCTAGACCTTTAGAAAGAAAATGCAGCACGTTAGTATTGAAATGAAGATCCGGATGGAGAATAACCAGGTTCAGTTAGCCTCTAAAATACTTTCGAAAGTTCTCAGGGTCCCTTTCAGAGTCTCCACACACTTCTCCTTTGCTTCTCTATCAGTGTCTTCAACTGTAGTCCTTAGATGGCTTTCATCTTCTACATAATTAAATATTTTTTTAACATAGTGACATTACAGAACCATTTTTTGTTCCACCTTTCATTGCAGTCCAGTATTTCAGGTTAAGTAGTTTTTATTTTGTGGGCTAAACCTTAACCACCCATCATTCATAACATTACTTCTGTTTGGAATTCTCAACAGTTGACTTACAAACTTTTTGGAAAACAGCCTGTTTGTAAGTTGAGGACTGCCTATACTGTGTTATGGTTACACTTGTTACCATTTTCTTATGGAATCTGGCATTATAATTTAGGTATAATTGAAAGTGTTACAATTTGGATAGAAAAATAACATCTCGTTGTTTTTCTGGTCATAGTTGCCCATTGTGCATCTTCACGACAAATCATCTCTCATTGGAAGAACTGCACACGACATGACTGTCCTGTTTGCCTCCCTTTGAAAAATGCCAGTGACAAGCGAAACCAACAAAGTAAGTGAGCATTGGGGGTAGAGAAGCTTGGAGGACATAAGCTATTTCTAAAGAGAATGCAGAGGACTAGGTAGGAAGCAGGGCAGAAATTACTAACCACAAAGTGTAGTGAATAGCCAGCAAATATACATGAGGTAGACACATATAGTGACATAGGATAAAGCTAAGGAGAGCAGACTTCTTTTCAAGGTGTGTGTAAATGGATGTGGTAGTTTTGGAATTTCACTCACTGCCTCTCCACTACCCTGCTCCCCCCACATACATACATTTGAATTCAATAGCCAGGAACCGAACAAGGGGGAAAGTCACTTTGGCTAATCAAAGAGCCAATACAGAGAATCTTCATATTTCTTTATATATGTACTTTGTGTCTGAGGGTTTTAGTGCTGTGTTACTATAATGGCAGCGATTTCGTGGGGAAAATGTAGAGATGCTTCTTTTGGAATTGAAAACCCCTTATCCTGAAGTCAGTTTTGGAATGCCTGCATTGTAGAAAAGGCAGTCAGGCCGGGTCACTTTAGAATTCCACCGTAGACCTTTGTGAAGGTTTTCCCTTCTATCTAGAGATGCCGTGCTCGGCTGATTTGCATAACTAACAGTTTCTTCAACTTCAGGTTGAGAGTTTCTCCCCCAGGCTGACCCCGTCCTGATCATACCCAGCGTTTTGTCATCTTTCGAATCAGTCGTGCGGCCCCCGGTGAACTGGGTCAGGCAGTGATTGTCGTGAATCAGGAGGCCCAGGCAGTGGCTCCCGTGGGCTACCCGCCATTGTAGCCATCGGAGAACGTAGGCGTCAGGCCTGAACCAGAAGCAGCAAGAAGGACAGACATCTCTATCCATTTAAGTCCTTTACCTGTTGTTTCAAGGGAAAACCGTGGTCTTTGGTTGTGTCCTGCATCGGGACAGATGAAAGGGCCCTGGGAGCACACATTCACCTCTCGCAGGGGTTGTTCCCTTAGCGACTGAGCTGGCCCAGCGCAGGTCTTCTTCCGCCTCGTCTGTGTCGTCTTCCCACCCACCCGGTTGGTGTTCTGGGGTTCATCACTGTCACTCTTCTTGGTCATCTTCCTCCAGGCCCAGCAGCTGCCTGGAGGGAATGTGCTGCCTTTCCCTCTGGTTGTGTCCGAGCGGCCCAGGAAACGATTGAGAAGCACTTCGTTCCTGAGGGGCCGTGGAGTGGTGTGCCAGTGGTGGCCCTGATGGTTTTCCTCTCGCCAAGCTTAGTGCACCCTCTCCCGAAAGGGAGGCCTGGTGAGCAGGCACCAGCCAGCCCTGGCTCATCTTAAAGCAGCGAATCCACATCACATGGGAGAGAAATTCTGGGAGATGGTGCCTGCTACTCTCCCTCCCTACAGAAGGAGTCATAATATGTTTCCTTTAAAAGTCAGTTTCCTAAATCATTTCAATTCTTTGGCCAAAATTTGAATCAATACACAATTTTCCAGGACGTCTCTGTGTAAAGTGTGGTTCTAGGATCTGGGGTCTTCTAGAACCAGATATTTAGAACAATATTCCAGTGGAATGCAATTTGTTTTTTCTCCATGTTAGTGTAAAACTTTTTTTTTTTTTAACTATTATACTGTGGTGGTTACAATTTCTTGTGTTTTAGAATACATTTCAGTATTAGGCTTTTGTAAGTGCTAAAATATTCTTTGTAGACTTTGGAGTTGTACAGAACCAATTCCATGAACTGTTAAGTAGTAGTGAGTTAGGAGACTTTGTTCTTAACTTTTAATTTGCAGGTGTGCCTTTTCTGGGATCCTTGGTTTTTTAGTAAGCACTGCCTTGGTAATTGTAAACTTTTATGACTTTTTTTTTTCCTTTTAAAGAAACACTTAATGTGGTTTTATTAAAAAAAAAACACAACATACGTGTGAATGTGGTTTGGTTTTTTTAGACCTCCTTATGGCTGCCCTCGCCCTGTGAGAATTGATTGTGTGTGTGCCGTCTCAAGTGGTAAACCACAGTTTTTCTACCAGTCATAACATAAGGTGTAGTTTCCAGGGTGATTTTATAATGTGCAGTCATAGATTTAGATTTTCTTTGTTCAAGGGTTGGGTAGTTTTCATGAAAGAAATGAAAGCACTTATTTTTTTAAAAATTAAAATGCTAAAATTAGGTTTCAACTTTAAGGGTATTCTTTTGGCTCTAGCATTATAGTTCTGTGATTATAGAGTTGTATGAGATCTTGAGAAAGTTTCTGCAATGTCTTTTCTGTAAGCTTTTGCTGTTGTTTCTCTTGTTCTAAAGCAAATCGTGCTTATCGTGTATGAACGCTGGTGAGGCACTAAGCACCCAGGGAGGAAATTGTGGATCTGCTGTCCCCTAGCTTGAAGTTGGGCTCCAGAGACAGAAGATACACACTGAAAATAATGTGGGGATGATCTGGAGTGGAAAAGGATGAAGTGAAATCAGGACAGCCGGCAGTCCTTGAGGAAAATTGAGCAGAGTGTGCCGGGGCCCCCTTTAAATAAAACAGAAGGGGAACAACCTTCTAGACAGTGGGAACAGTGTCAGGACAGCTGGTGGGGAGTGCCTGCACCGGCGACTGCAGGAGCTGTGCTCTCAGCAGTCTCCCACAGGTGCCGGCCTCGCCTGGTCACGCGCACTTGCTCAGCGTCCACCTGCTCTAGGTGACCTGCCACTTCACCTGTGGGCCTTGAAAGGCAATCCCAGGTCACTGGGTTCCTTTTTGTCCTATGTTTGAGATTTTGTTTGATTTTTCTTTGAATTGTTTTCTGGAGATTCTTTAAATTACTGTTCTCAAACTTTCCATCTCGTATATATATATTCAGTTTTTAGTGAGCAGTTAGGGAGTTTTCAAGATACATATCTAATGTTGACAGTCCTGACATCAAATCAGTCCCGGGGCACTGCGTGGCGTAGAGGCCTGAGGCTTGGGGCACACTGCGGAGTGCCCCTTGTGGACCTCAGGTGGCCTCACTGGTGAGCCTCTTGCTACTCAGTGTGGTCTCCGGACCAGCTGGGTGGGTGCTTCTGCCTGTGCTAGAAACTCAGGCCCCTCCCAGACCTCCCAAATTAGAATCTGCATTTTAATGAATTCCCAGGTGATTTATATATTCATTAAAGTCTGGGCAGAGCTGCTGTAGCTGCCCTGAAGGTTATGAAGATTTGGGTCTGACTCTCTGGGGGAGACCATGAATTTCCAAACTCAGAAGCCCCAAGGACGATAAAAACAAATACTGCTGTGTCACCCCAGCACCAAACCTAAATCCCTCACTGCCCATGGCTGCTTTGGACTTGGGCACAGCCACAGCTTGAACCTCATGGACTGGTTAAAAATCAGCAGTCCTTCAGCTGGCCTGTTGCTTGGATACTTCCATTGGTTTGGCACTCATTACCTTACCCAGCTATGGATTTCATTTCTAGGCATCTCTCATTCTTGAAGACACCTAATTATATTGAGCCCAAGCTGTACTTGAAAGCTCTTCAGAAATTTTCAGATACCTCTTTGGACCTTCTGGGTCAGAGGTAGGGGTGAAGGGGGCACTAGGACATAAATGGCTGTAGCATCAGAGCCGGGGGGCCAGTGGGCTTTGTTTACCCCTCACTTAAGGACCGGTCATTAGTGATGTATTTCATCAGAATAGCTTTTTCCTTGCTTTTCTGGGTAACACAGCATTGCCGCCTCCTGAATCATTTGGCTTCTGAGGGACACAGTCTGCTGGAGGGCTTGCATTCTTGATTTGCAGTTTCTGTGGTAGGAATTCTGGGACTCGGACTTGGGTGTGCCCTGGTGTTGGGAAGGTTTCTCTCTGTCCGTGTGCCTGCACTTGGCACATGCTGGCGCTGCGAAGGGCTCGCTGTCCTGCGCCCACAGCACATGCCGGGGTGGCTGGGAGCATCAGCGCCCTGCAGGTGGGGTCAGCTCTCCCTCTGCATTCTCAGCAGAGATCTGAGCAGTGGCTAATGATGGCTGCTTCATTTGCTTAGCAGTGTGCCCCCCCCAGCCCACCCTTACAAACTTTAAATTTTAATTTGTGCCATTTTTCATGAAATTTCCAAAGTGCGTTTAGTTTTATTGAGAATGATTGGGGACTGACCTGGTTAATTGAGTCTTGTCAATGAGCAGTGTATATTGCACATGGAACCTATTTGTAGAACAATCTTGAGGCTCGGAGGGGGAAGCCCCATCTTGTGCCTACACGAGAAATGACAGGTGAGTCCTGGAGAGAGCCCACCAATATACGTGGCCTTTTATTTCATAGGTCATGAGCTCCTAGTGTAGCCCCAAAAGAAGGGGCGTGGGGAGGCACAGGAAGTGTGTGTGTGTGGGGGGGTGCTTTAAAGAGGCAGCTGTCTGAAAGCAGAGATGGTGGGGTGCCCAACAGGATCAAGGGAAAAGAGCCAGAACTGCTGTATGCGGACACATGTGCCGTCCATTGGTGATGTCAAGCTCTCAGAGAGGAGAGAAGATGTAAAAATGGTAAAAGACACTAAGAGATTTGACATTTAGAGAGGTAAACATTAATAACATGTGGAAAATCGATTTATGTAGAAGACCTCATTCTCGGCAATGCTGGATAAACGAAGCTTTGTCACATACAACCTCCCTGAAGTTTTGTTAAGTCTGAAAGCTGGTTCTGTAGTGCTGGGGGGAGGCTTGTGGATTGCCGTTGTTGTGCTAGGCAGCTCCACGTCGCTTGAACTCTGCCATGGGACTTTACAAGGCCGGGAGCCTCTAGGTTTGGCCACACTGTCCTGCCTTTAGGGGATGTACAGAGGAGGTGAGTGTCTCTGGTGCAGGCTCCAGAGCTGCAGCCTTACATTGTGAGGTGATGACTAGGTTCATTTTGGTTTCTCCCGATAGACCCCCAAGCTCCTGGGAGAGCAGTGACTGGTTTTGCTCCCGGTGTCCTGGAGCCTAGCAGAGGGCCTGGCACGTAGTGTGCACTCAGTTCACCTGTGAAAGGACTGGCTGAGCAGCGAGTCCAGGAGGTGTAAATCCTGGATAGCAGCAGAGGCCCCGGGGGCACCCTCACGGAGGCCTGGCGGCATTTTGAGCTGCCAAGCAGAGTTTACGGTAGCGTTTACATCATAAACCACCACCCGTCGCAGCCAGCGTCCGAATTTCTTTACCCTTAAATATTTGTATCATCTACTAGTATCATTTGGACCCCAAATTGGGCCATGTTTAAATGTCAGAAACCTTCTTCATTTGTTTGTTTTCCTTCTAATTTTTTAGAAATGAGATTTTTTAGAAAAATGAGATTCCAAATGTTTACTAGTCTTCTGATAGGTATATTTTCTTTCAATGTCAAAAATATAGTATGGTTTTAAATGTTTGCATTTAAAGCATAAATGCTTTTAACACAAACACAAAATATAGGGACTATGTTGGCAGCCTCCCTGGGAGGCCTGTTTTGAGCAGGAGGCCCTGACTGCCCTTGGGGTGGCCTTGGGCTCGGAAGTGGAGTTACTTGGAGCTGGGGCATTGGGGAAGTGTCGAGGAACTTTCTATTAGAAATTTAGCTTGTTAGTGTCCTGGGTATGATAGGCACGTCTTTAAAGCTTTGGGGAATATTAACTACTAGAAAAAAATATTTTTAATAGTATTGTATGACTTATACCAGCTACATACTTATAAAATGTATCTTGGGAGTTGCTTTTCATTTATAATAATGAGGTGCTTGGTGTGTGTAATTGTGAATAATGAGGATTAATGAGATTGAGATCTGAATATCCTTATTAGAAAAGTTAATAGTGTGGAATGTGTAATTACCAAGTTTTGTGGTTTTTTTTACAGATTTTAGTTTAATTAAGTTGCTCTGACTAGTATTTGAGTTGTTTATGTTATAGTTGCTGTCACAGGTTTGTTTTTTTACACGTAAAATCTGTGATCTCCGTTAGAAAAGGCCCAAGCTCATCAAGTTGTGATTCCAAGGGTTTGGGCTTCATCAAGTAACCTCCCACTCAAATAAGAGTATAGGGACAGACAATAGTTTAAAAGTAAAGGGCACTCAAGACAAGAATTCAGCTTTAACACATTTTTACTAAAGGAGCACTTAAGGTAAAAGGAACAAGTTTATAGTGTAAAAATCAATTGATACATTACCAAACTGGGAGCCCTGACTCCTCCAGACACAGTTGGACATGAGATCAGAGAGCTCCCCCTTCTTTGAGTTAACAGAAAATTTATAACATCTTGATTTGGAGTACCTTTAATTAAGTCATATTCTATTTTTACATTAAATGATGCATCGTGAGCACAACTGACTTTCGAAGTGAAATGTCTTGATCCACGAGTGCTTAAAGATCCAAGGAGGGTGTCCACATTACCAGAGACTTAGCCTTGAATGCCTGTGAAACTCTACTGATAATATTTTACTAATTAAGCTGTGATTTCTGTCAGAGCAATATAACATGCTTTTACTTGTATAAAGTCTAAAAATTAGAAAAGAGATTACTGTTACTTGTCTCCAACTTGTTAATATAGTTTTCTCATTTTATTCCATGATTAGTTTAGCTATTACATCATATTGATAAACATACATTTGATTAGGGCTATATTCAGCCTTGCTACATTATTTACGACTTATTTATGATTAAAGTAAGAGTTGCAGCCCCATCCTGTTTTCACAGAGGACTAGGTGATTACATGTTATCTATATGTAAGAAGGTTGGGAGGACCTTTCTGCTTTCTTGAAAATATTCACAGCTTTTTTTTAACTGTTTAGATTCTCCTTCAATATAATCTTCTAATGTGGAGCTTAAAAGTTATGAATCATCTGTCCCATCCCAGTTATTATAGTAAGGTCTTTCCACTTTTATTATTTGGAAACTGTACTTGAGTGTTCTTAGGTAAAAGTTCTGTTAAATCTTCTTCTATGTCAGAAGGAGTAACTGCTTCTTCACTATCAGAACAGAAAATATCAGATGGTATATGAGAGCAGCAAAGAGAGAAGGAATCAACATTCTCATTATTAGATTCCTCGGTAGAGATATTATCCTGTGATATTGCACTGATGGTTGAATGTAAGAATATTACAGTTATGAGTAATATGAATTTGAAGGAAAGGCTTTGTGATAGTACTTTTTTTAAAATTCATTGTTTTGAGATATGTTCACATACCATGCAGTCATATAAAACAAAGCGTACATTCGATTGTTCACAGTACCATTACATAGTTGTGCATTCATCACAAAAATCAATCCCTAACACCTTCATTCCACCCACACAAAAATAACAAGAATAATAATTAAAGTGAAAAAGAGCAATTAAAGTAAAAAAGAACACTGGGTGCCTTTGTTTTTTTCCTTCCCCCATTTTTCTACTCATCCATCCATAAACTAGACAAATGAGACTGTGGTCCATGTGGCTTTCCCAGTGTGAGAGTACTTTTTGTATCTAAGATCATATAATATTAATTTTATAAGCTTCTGGTTATAATGTGACTCTAAAGTTTGAGGAAGTTGGAAAGAAAGAAACTTTTAATAAGTATTATGACATAAAACTTTTGCCATATGGTAAGTGCCCAATATTGCCATATGGCAATATTGGATGGATGGACAATGGATGAGGGGGTGAGTTAGTGAGTGGCTGGGTTGATAGAAGGATGGGTGGATAGGTGGTGGATGAGTGGATGGATGGATGGATGAATGAAGTGAACTTGAAATGATCAAGGAGATGCATGTGTGGGGTCATCTCTCAGTCAACTTTGAAGCCCTTAGGAGTGGGGTTCCTTATGTTGCCACCAGTTTTTCCTTTAATGTCCTGGAGTTAGCCAGTTAGATGGTACAACTAGAGGGAGTGTCTTACTGCCACCAGTAGGCTTGTGTAATAGGAGCTATGGTGACAGCATGAGGCAGAGCCAGCTCCTGGATGTCGGTGGTATTGAGTTTTTACCTGTAAAAATGAAAATCCATGTGGATCGCCAAGTTTCATTTCATCCATTAATTTCAACTAGGTCAGTCAATTAAGTACAATATTTTTTCAAGAGTGTCGTATAGCCAGAGAGCCCAGCATGGTGCTCTCCTGCGTAGGAAGCCCTTACGGAATGTTTGTGGTAATGCTATCGTAGGTGTTAGGTGTCAAGGAATTGCAGTGTTGTTATTTGGAAGATCACTTTATAGATTTATTAATAAGTAAGAAAACTGACCAACCTGGGGCTCACCTCTGCTCCTTGTGTTAACCCTGCTATACCTGTGCAGGTGAGCCGGGAGGGACCCAGGGGTGAGGCCGAGGAGGGCACTCCTTCATTCATCTCAAAGATGGCCTGTGGCTCCCAAATAATCAAGAACTTGCCATTGTCACACATTTGCTATTCCTTTGTAACCGAATTCTCATGAGTCTATAGACTTGAATCTGTATTAATTTTGTCAAGTGATCTCTGTTGTGATTTTATGGTCTATTTGCTTTCTAACAAAGCTTGAATTTTCTTGAGCTTTCATCTATTAAATGCAGAATAGATGAATAGAATAGGATTCTTTCTTAGGGAGGAGGGAGGATTCCTTCTGTCAGCACAGTTCCTTGAGAGCTTTGTTTTAATACTTAAGATATGCAAATATGTTCTTCTGATAAAATTGTTTTTGCCTCTCTGTAGTTTTGAAATCATTTGTGAGCTTCTCTCTTTTACTTACCTTTTTTTTGTGTTTGTCTGTTTGTTTATTGTTATAGCCATCCTGGGGTCTCCGGCTAGTGGAATTCAAAACACAATTGGTTCTGTTGGCACAGGCCAACAGAATGCCACTTCTTTAAGTAACCCAAATCCCATAGACCCCAGCTCCATGCAACGGGCTTATGCTGCTCTTGGACTACCCTACATGAACCAGCCCCAGACCCAGCTGCAGCCTCAGGTTCCCGGCCAGCAACCAGCACAGCCTCAACCTCACCAGCAGATGAGGACTATCAATCCCCTGGGTAGGTGAAGGAACTCTCCAGAACCTCCTGTATCCTAATGCAGCAAGCAAAATGCCAACCCCTGCTTGAATCCAAGGCGATACTCAGTTATTGTTTTTAATTTGAATTCAAATTAATTTAAGTGTATCTTAGGGTAATAGTATCTTTTAAATGATTGAAATAAAATTTTTGCAGGAAAAAAGCCACAATATTTGCTGAAAGGAATGTTACATGCTTGTAAAAAGAATAACATTTGCAAGTGAATCAGAATTTTTGTTGCTTGCTGTGCTGCTTCTGTTTGGACAGTTTTCATGAAGGGCACTTCATATGGCTGAGAAGGCAAAATTTCACAAATTAGAATGATGTTTGTAGCACTTGCACTGACTCCCAATAGACTGTTCATTCATTTGAAGGAGAAATTGTAGGTGGCCTTCAGTTCTGAGCGGGTCTTGGTTTTGGTCACCTCACGGGTGGAGGTAACCTGGCCTTGGGTGTGCTTACAAAATTCACAGCCAGTTCCCACTGTCTCAGGTCTCTGGTTATGTTAGTGTTTTCTATTGCTGTCCAGCCCTTTATTTGCCAATCTTTGGTCATTTGCTCACACATCTCCACTATTTTTGCCATCTCTGCCTGTTGTTTCCTTGATATTTTACTTTAAATTGGCATAGTCCTTTTGAAGTTAGACTTAGGCTAAGAAATAATGTCTCTGAAGTCATAGATTTATTGTGCTGGTTTGTTCTTTCCCTAATGCACTTTAGAATAATTATTTTACTCTTAAAATGACCATTAAGAATCATCTGTATGCCTTTTTGGGGAACTCTGCTCTAATGAGTATGTAATTTACACTGGCCGGGTGACTGGACTGGAGCCCTGAGACCTGAGTTCTAATCCAGCCGCACCCCTTTGTGATGGTAGGAGTTGCAACGAGACTGTTAAACTCGCCAAGTCCCAACATTTTCTTTCTTTAAAATCTATCAAGAAACTGACCTTCTAATCTCCCACCCCCACATACTTAATTTCTATGGTATTATTTTCTGATAAGCAGAGAAAAAGAGTCCATACAATTTTGTGGTAAATCAGCTTAACTGTTTGGAGTATGATATTAATGATATTAAGCCCAACTCAGAGTGTTAATTGCAAATGAGTCATTTCTCATTTTTCCGCAGCCATAGAGTACACTTAAATACCAGCTAGCCTCCATGAAAATGCCTTGTTTTGGTCACAGAGTAGAGTCTACAAGTCTGTCTCTGTTATTGAACATACAACTTCCAGAGTTCCTGCCCTACTGGGTTTTTTTTGTTTGTTTTGTTTTTGTTTTTTTAATTGCTATAATTCATAAAAATGACTTATTTATATAGTGATTTGTTATTTATCAGTTATTAGAACTTTGAAGTGTATATCATAATTTTGAGTTGGTTGATTTCTTTCCTTTCGTTCTTAAGGAACTAACCCAATGAACATTCCAGCAGGAGGAATAACAGCAGATCAACAACCACCAAACTTGATTTCAGAATCAGCGCTTCCAACTTCCCTTGGGGCCACCAAGTAAGACCTCCGTTTCAGTCGCTCGTGTCTCAGTGATGGTTGGACACAAAAATGGGTGGAATCACACGAGCCTTTGTGTTTCTTTGTAAAGGTGTGTCAGAGAAAATAATTCAAGCTGAGTGGCAGGGAAAATTACTACTTTTAATTGTAAATGTAAAACAGAGTAAACAGTTTAAATTTCGTTGTATGGGCATCATGGGGCTCTCCTAACTTAAGCTTTTTAA
The DNA here is from genome assembly GCA_004027775.1 of Bradypus variegatus. NCBI lineage: Eukaryota > Metazoa > Chordata > Mammalia > Pilosa > Bradypodidae > Bradypus > Bradypus variegatus. The sequence goes on along the minus strand of PVKY010000906.1, from coordinate 16,169 downwards.
AAGCCACGTGTGGCTGAGAAGAAGCCTTGGCTGAAGGAAGCCTGTGTGCGTCCTGTCAGCCGACTTGTGATGGTTCCTTGTTCTTCCCTTAGCCCACTGATGAGTGAGGGCTCGAACCCCAGTAGCGCGGGGACCCTCAGCACCATGCCCGCAGCAGCGCCTCCCCCCGGTGCCGGAGCTCGCAAGGGCTGGCACGAGCACGTCACTCAGGACCTGCGCAGCCACCTGGTGCATAAACTGTAAGTGCCGTCACTCGGCGCGACAGAAGCGTTTCGTGGCTAAAGGCAGTGTAATGATTTTGCAGTTTCATAGATAGCTGATTTCTTTCTGAAGTTGTCCATTGGCCCCAGGTTTTAGTACCCCAGGAGCTGAAGGGGGTATATCAGTTTTGTTCTAGGGACCACAGGACCCGGATGGCAGCAGTCTTGGGCAGACCAGGGTTTCCCAGCCCCACATCCCCGGTGGGTAGGTGGGGGGTGTGCGTCAGAGGGGCGTGTCTTGCAGCCTGTCACCACTGGCAAAGACACATCACCACCTCCCACCCCCACCCCACCCCCAGTGCAGGCCAGACCTTCTGTGCCTTTGGGCTGGGATTACTGAAGAGCTTTGCTTTATTTTGTAGCTCAAGATTATAGCTGTGGAGACAGACCCTTGAGAACTGGGGAGATTCGGGCCAAGTACAGGTGGCTTGAAAGTATTGCCATACAGTTAATGGCTTTTTTGAGCTAGTTAAGTAAATTATAAATAAAGCTAACCAGCTAGATTCCATCGGCAGTTTTTTCCCTTCCTTATTTTAATCAAATTATTTTTTGTAATAACTGGTTGTAAAATTAGGAATTTGAAATCATTATTCACAGCACTTACTTGTTAATGGCATGATGTTGGGTGTGTTTGACCTGCAGATAAGTTGACAGGTCTGTGTTGTTTCCAGAGAGTGTCTGCATCTGTGTACATATATCTTAGACAAGAGAGACTTGGGAATGCCATTCTCTTTCCCTGTCATGTACGAAATAGCAAGATACTGATTTTGTACTTATTATTTGGTTGCACTGAAAGTGAGATGGTAAAATCTGTTATCCTTTCAGCGTCCAAGCCATCTTTCCAACCCCCGACCCAGCAGCACTAAAGGATCGCCGTATGGAGAATCTTGTCGCCTATGCTAAGAAAGTGGAAGGGGACATGTATGAATCTGCCAACAGCCGGGTAGAGTGCCATGCTTCGTATTCCAATCTGTACAGCACCTCCAGTAGATATAACTGCATCTGATTTGTGATCTGGAAATGGGAGAACTGTGTCATGGGGAAAATGCATTGCCTTGGGGGGGCTAACCAGGGAGACTTCCCAGTATAAGACACGAAATTATTCTGTAAAACCTTCTTGATAAATGTAGATATACAGTAGTAAGTGACATGTATAAAAGTACATTGTATCCATGGTGAATACTGTAAATACTGTACATAATGATTGTATTATGTTACTGGAAGCATCAATGAGTATCTGAGAAGTTCAGTTACGGAATGAAATGTAACATGTATTTAGTACCTACCGTCTGATAAGGTTTGTAAAGTTGCTGGGAATTCAGGAAGAATTGGGGCCTTTGGTTTATTAGAAGTATGACTACTTGTACCTTCTGCCAATGTACTTAATAGAAAACTGTTGAATGTTATTGCTTTTTAGGACGAATACTATCATTTATTAGCAGAGAAAATCTACAAGATACAGAAAGAACTAGAAGAAAAACGGAGGTCACGTTTACATAAACAAGGCATCTTGGGCAACCAGCCAGCCTTACCAGCCCCGGGGGCTCAGCCCCCCGGGATTCCACAGGCACAGCCCGTGAGACCTCCAAGTAAGAACGTCATTGCCTTCTACACCCCTTTTGTCTATTTGCTTCTTTTTTCGTCTGTGCTTTGGGTGTGTTTCTGAGAATATAGTTATAGTCTCAGAAGGTCTGCACTTTGGAGGCTGTGTGTTTTAAGCTGTGTATGCTGAAATGCAGTGAGTTTCTTGTTTGGCTGTATTTGAATGTTGAGTTTCTCTTGTGGGAAGGCTGGGTCCATTGTTACCAGATTACACCGTGCTCTTGAGCCTGTTGACCCTTTATTCTCTTGAAGTTTGAACTCCTTAAGAGAGGATTCCTTACTCCTAAAACAAAGATTGCTTTAACTTACTCATTTTTTTCTGCTAATGTAGATGGACCGATGCCCCTGCCAGTCAACCGCATGCAGGTTTCTCAAGGTATGTGACCATTATTGTGAATCCCATCTTCGTTTAACATGGCACTCGCAACGTTTATTGGTGGCTTTTTCTCTTCCTCTATTACTTTGTAGGCCAACCCCCACTCATTTTTGTTTTATTCTTTTCCTTTTTGCTGGTAAGCAGAAATGCCACAGGCAGTCTTACTCTATTGCGTTTAGCAGTTTAGAGAGCACAGGGGCGATCTCCAGAGAGATGAGAAGAAAAAGGATAAGTGGACAGGAGAACAATCCTTGTAGGAAGAGGCCCCCCCAAAAAAGAAGCATTGTTGGTTGGGGGAGGTGACATTTCTGAGTGCTTGAAGAGGAGCACACACATGCAAGTCCTGGGGTGAGCAAGCGGCCTGCGGAGGGCTGTGCCGCAGAGGACGGGGGGTGCTCAAGCCCAGCGGGGTGTCTGCTCATGGAAGGTCGGTCAGCATGGGAGCCTGGGAGCTGGTCTGAACAGTCTGTAAAGGGTCTTTCTCAGGTTGAGATTCTGTGTTTTTTGCTTGATTGAAGCAGTCATTTTGGTTAGTTGTGGAATTTGGGGGGGCATTTGAAAGCTTTTACAGTCCTTGACAAATTGACACTTAAGCCTTAAGGTAGAACATTTTTACCAGGTGCTAAATAAGGTGGTGACATTATCTAGAAGATTCTAAAGAAAGAGGCCTTGCTACTCTGTGTAGGGAGAAGAGGTCATTTTAAAAACTATAATGATCCTATTGCATATGAAAGGATGTGGAAGACAAACTGATATTCTAGGGAAAGCTTTTCAGGAACTTGTTTTGATGGACTACATATGAGGGGTGAGATAAATCTAGAAGTCAGAGAAATTGAGCCTTAGGAAAGTGGCTGGCTGACTGTTGGGGATGACATGGACTTTGTCTGCATCGGAAAATGTGTCAGATAGCTGTCAGAATGTTGAAAGATACTTTATAGCTAACCACTCATAAACATAGATATGTAGGCGTGGATTTTTTGTGGTGCTATTTCTTAGTACAACTTTTTCTCTTATTTATTCCTAAAATCCTCAAGAAAGGGGAACCTACGGGCTCCCTGGGAAGTCCTCCTGGGCCTGTGTTGGCACTCAGTAACTTGAGGGTGACATTTCTGGGTGGTTCTGAAGGTGGCACTGAGGGAGGCAGGTGCTCTTTGGGACATCCCTGCATCCACCCAGTGCTAGGACGAGAGAGCCCAGCATCGATCCTCAGACTGACTTGAACTGGCATTTTCTTGGTATTTAGTTTCTCACACAGTATTGGGAACTGGACGCTGTGTTCTGGAGACACTTTTGGGCTTGTCAGGTTTCTTCCTTGGTGTGACATTCCTTCAAACTTGGAGCACTCCTGGAAAGGTGAAAGTACACCACAAAAAGGAGATCTTTCCAGTCTGTAGAGGAGGTTGAGGTTGAGAACTACCAATCTCCAGGGTGTACATTCCCTTGGCTGCTGTGTAAATGCTTAAAATGGTCAGAAAATTAAAAGATGGTTGTGAGTCTTAAATCACATATTCTAAGAGTAAATGTGAAAATGTAAACAGGCAAAGAGGTAGGAAGTCTGCGGTGATGGGAATAGGTTTCTTGTGTAGAGGGGATGGAGCCAGGGGCTCCAGAGGTGTTAGGTGGAGGTTTGTCTTGGTGGTCGCCCTGCTTTAGTAATCCCCTCCTCCGTAGCTGGTCCCAGCACTGTCCTGACACAGGAATAACCCTGTGTTTCTTCCTCGTGCTGCCTCGCCTTCCCTTTGGCCGCTCTGTCTAGTGTGCTGTCTTCCACATCAGCTCCGCCTCAGCCTCTTCCATTTGGGTTTCACCTGACCCTCATCCCTTTGCACTTTCCTACCACCCACCTCTACCATACTATCCCATCAGTAACATTTTTCTGAATCTTGCTGTCCTAAGGAAGCTTGGGAATTGTTTACTATTTTTCCTATGTAAGTAATAGTCTGGTACTTAACTATCTCTTTTGATTTAACTGGGTGGTTTCCTTTCAATTACATTTGTTGCATATGTGTTCCATCTTATGTTACTTAGAGTGTTTTCCTCATGAACCATTGTGGGTACTTTTTTACAGGGATGAATTCATTTAATCCGATGTCCTTGGGGAATGTGCAGTTGCCACAAGCAGCCATGGGACCGCGGGCAGCGTCCCCCATGAGCCATCCTGTCCAGATGAGCAGCATGGGCTCAGTGCCAGGGGTAAGGCCTCTGCCCGACCTTAGTTGGGCTTGAGATATCCCTTGCTTTAGTAAAATTCTGTAAGCAGTGAAATTCATATTTAGTCTGAGAATCATGTGGTATCTGTCCCTTTGAATTTGGGTTATGCTTTATTTCCATACTCTTTGGTTTATTGTCTTCATTCCTGCAGTGATAATTCTTTTGACCATTATTTTTATTGGAATGATGAATTCATCGGGACTTGGAACCTTCTGAGAAGATAGGGAATCTGAGGGTCAGATATGTGGCAGGGTCACATGTGGCAGGAGGAATTGTCAGCTTCAGCTGACACCTAGAGTAACCTTGTGCTGCTCTCTAAAAACTTCAGCATATTTTGGTTTTGAAATTATAGCTTGCTGCTGATTTAGAAGTCACAGGCGAGCTGAAGTTGGCTGATAGGGAGATTGCATGAGAACGCACGTGAGGTGTCTAGGAGCCAGGAAGTTCTTCCCCAGCCTGCTGGGAGGGGGAGTTTGCGCCACCGGGTGAGGATGTCTGAGCCGCAGCTCTGGTGCTGCTTGTTGCCTTTCAGATGGCCATTTCGCCCTCCCGCCTGCCTCAGCCTCCAAACATGATGGGCGCCCACGCCAACAACATGATGGCCCAGACGCCCGCCCAGAGCCAGTTCCTGCCGCAGAGCCAGTTCCCGCCGTCCAGTGGCGCGATGAGCGTCAGCAGCGTGGGCGTGGGGCAGCCGGCGGCCCCGGCAGGCGTGGCGCAGGTACCCGGCGTAGTGCCACTGCGTTCCCCACAGTGTGGCACCTGCTTACTGCTGTGCTGCATTTCACAGAAACTGGGATCCTGGAATATGTATTTAGTTTGCATGTGTCAGCATCCTTCTGTTTGCCCCTGTTTTGCCATCACTGTAAAAGTGGATGTTGTGATTTTTGGTTTGTATGCTTTTGTTTGTGTCTTGATTTGGTGGTTTCTGGTTGTTGTCTTACTGGGTTATTTTTGTTATTAGGTTGTTTTTTTTGTTGCTTTTTTAACTTTTATCTTGAAATAATCTCACACTTACAGGACGGTAATGAAATTAATGCAAGCCTCATAAAGAAAATGCCCAACACTGCCCCACACCCCCAGACACCTAGAGCCACCAGTTTTAGCGATTTGCCATCTTTAGCATATCATTCTATCATCTACCTATTTTCCTGTCATTCTGTCTGTTTTCTGAACATCTGAGAGCAGATTGTTATACATCAAACTCCTTGAACACGTATTACTTCCATGCACATTTCCTGTGAACAAGGATATTCACTTATGTAAATTCATGAGTTACAGTTAACAAATTTGAGAAATTTAAATTGATATAAAGCATGTATTCCATATTCCAGTTTTTCTTATGTTCTCATGATGCCCTTTTGAGCCGTTTTCACCTCCAATTTTAGATCCCAGTATTGTGTACTGCATTTAATGGTCATTCCCTAATTAGTTTCTTTTTTTTTTCGTTGTGGAAACATATTTAAATCTTCCCATCCTAACCCCTCCCAACCCCACCCCCCTACCCACCCCCCGAGCAGACCATTCAGTGGGATTAATCACATTCACAGTGTTGCCGGCCCCTCATTATCTGTTACTAGAACTTTCCCTTCACCTCAGACAGAAACCCTACATTCTTTTTACATTAACTTCCCATTGTCGGTCTCTCCCCAAGCCCTGGTAGACTGTGCTCTCCTTTCTGTTTCTATATGTTTGTACATTCTCTGGTATTTTCTTTGTGGTTAACATGGGGCTTAAATTTAACATCCTAGATCGATAACAACTTTGTTTGCTTTGGTACTAACTTCAGCAGCATGCGTGAACTATGTTCCTATACCCTCTGCTCTCCCACCTTTATATAATTCTTGTCACAAATTACATATTTATACATTGTGAATCCAGAACTGTTGATATATCACTACAGTGTATGCATTTGCCTTTTAGATCCTGTTGGATATAAAAAGTGGAGTTAGAAGTAATAAATACAATAGTACCAGTATTTATATTTATCCATGTCATTGTCTTTACCACAGATCTTTATTTCTTCATGTGGTTTCAGTCAGTTGTCTAATGTCCTTTCCTTTCAACCTGCAGAACTTCCTTTAGCTTTTCTTGTAGTGCTGGTCTAGGGGTGATGAAGTCCCTCAGCTTTTATCTGTGAATGTTTCAATCCCTGCCCATTTTTTTTTTAATTTAATTTTATTGAGATTGTTCAGATACCATACAATTATCCAAAGATCCAAAGTGCACAATCAATTGCTGATGGTACCATCATACAGCTGTGCATCCATCACCACAATTAATTTTTTTTTCAATTTCTAGATCATTTTCATTACTCTGGAAAAGAAATAATGACAAAAAAAGAAAACTCAAATCCTCCAATACCCCTCACCACCCCCCTCCATTATTGACTCATAGTGTTGGTAAAGTACAATTGTTACTGTTGATGAAAGAATGTTAAAATACTACTAGCTGTAGTACATAGTTTGCAATAAATATATTTTTCCCTATATGCCCATCTATTATTAACTTCTAGTTATACTGTTATACATTTGTTCTAGTTCATGAAAGAGATTTCTGATATTTATGCAATTAATCACAGACATTGTCCGCTACAAGATTCACTGTTTTATACATTCCCATCTTTTAACCTCCAACTTTCCTTCTGGTAACGTGACTCTAAGCTTCCCTTTTCCACCACATTCACACACCATTCAGCTCTGTTAGTTGTTCTCACAATAACGTGCTACCATCACATCTGTCTATTTCCAGACACTTAAGTTCAGCCTAGTTGAACATTCTGCTCATAATAAGCAACTGCTCCCTGTTCTTGAGCCTCATTCTGTATCTTGGTAACTTACATTTCATGTCTATGAATTTGCATATTATAATTAGTTCATATCAGTGAGACCCTGCAAATTAGTCCTTATATGTCTGACTTATTTCACTCATGTAGTGCCCTCAAGGTTTCTTCATCAACCCATTTTTTTTTAAGATGGTTTTGTTTACCTACCATACTTTTCATCCTAAGTAAACAATTCATGGTTCCCTGTATAGTCACGTATTTATGTATTCACCACTATCAGCACTGTCTATATAAGGACATCTCCGTTTCTTCCACAAAGGAGGAAGAGTCAAAGAAGATAGAGACAAAAGAAAAAGAAAAAGAAAGAAAAGAGAAACATGAAAGCTAAAAAGCAATAAAAGGAAAGATGGCATTAAACTAAAGTAGAAAAGAGTCAGACAACAACATCAATGCCAAAATATTGCCTTTGTTACATTAAAGGAAGCATAATACAATGTTTCTGTTAACTATAGTCTCTAGTTTGCATTGATTGTATTTTTTTTCCCCAATACCACCCTATTTTTAACACCTTACAAGGTTGACATTCGTTTGTTCTCTGTCATGTAAAAACGTTTTTGTACGGTTTATCACAGTTGTTGAGCACTCTAGGTTTCACTGAGTTATACAGTCCCAGTCTTTATCTTTCCTCTTTCCTTCTGGTGTCCCACATGCTCCTAAGCTTCCTCTTTCAACCAGCCTCGCAGTCATCTTTGTTGAGTGCACTTACAGTGCTGTGCCACCATCACCCAAAATCGTGTTCCAACCCTCTCACTCCTGAGAGTGCTCCTGTTAGTCTGCAGTGCTCCCTTTAGTGTTGCCTGTAGGGCAGGTGTCTTGTTCACAAACTTTCTCATTGTCTGTTTGACAGAAAATATTTTAAACTCTCCCTCATATTTGAAGGGCAGTTTTGCCAGATTCTTGTTTGGTGGTTTTTCTTGGTTGGTTGTTTTTCTCTTTCAGTATCTTAACTATATCATACCACTTCCTTCTTGCCTCCATGGTTTCTATTGAGAAATCTGCATATAGTCTTATCAAGCTTCCTTTGTATGTGGTGGATCACTTTTTCTTTTGCTGCTTTCAGGATTCTCTCTTTGTCTTTGACATTTGATATTCTGATTATTAAGTGTCTTGGCATAGGTCTATTCAGATCTATTCTGTTTGGGGTATGCTGTACTTCTTGGATCTGTAATTTTATATCTTTCATAAGAGATGGGAAATTTTCATTGATTATTTCTTCCATTATTGCTTCTGCCCCTTTTCCTTCTTCTGGGACACTCATGACACGTACATTCATGTGCTTCATGTTGTCATTCAATTCCCTGAGACGTTGCTCATATTTTCCATTCTTTTCCTTATCTGTTGTTTTGTGTGTAAGATTTCAGGTGTCTTGTTTGCCAGTTCCTGACTGTTTTCTTCTGCCTCTTGAGATCTACTGTTGTATGTCTCCATTGTGTTTTTCATTTTTTGGGTTATGCCTTTCATTTCCGTAGATTTTGCTAGTTGTTTTTTCAAACTTTCAATTTCTACCTTATGTTTGCCCAGCGTTTTCTTTATAGCCTTCATCTCTTTTGCCGTATCTTCCCTGAACTCGTTGATTTGTTTTTTTATTTGATTTAGTATATTTCTTTGAAAATCTTAATAAATTATTTCATTAAATTGAAACAATATCTCAACTGTATCTTGACTGAGGTGTAAGTTTTTTCCTTTGACTGGGCCATAGCTTCGTTTTTCCCAGTTTAGATTGTAGTTTTCTGTTTTCTCAGCATCTGGTTTCCTTGGTTACCCTAATCAGATTTTCCCAGAACAGAACAGGTTCAGATCTCAGAATAAGGTTGTATTCAGTTTCATGTCTCCCTGCAGGTGTATCTTAGAGATTGACAGACTTTTCTGTGAGGTCTGTAGCTGCTGTGCATTTCCTAACCTGTCCAGCAGGTGGCACCTGTCAGTCTGTCGCTCCTGACTGGTGTAAGGAGGTGTGGCCCCTTCAGTTTCTGTTTTGGCTGTTTTCCCCCAGGCTTTGGGGTCTTCTGGAAGGAAGACGGGTTGTAGAGCTGGGCCCCACCTCCTTCCTCTTAGGGAAGATACAACCCATAGGGAGTTATCATCTGCATTTGAGTAGCTCCTTTGTCTCTCGGACTCTGTTATCTCCACTCCTGTCTGGGTCAGAGCACTGTGAACTGAAAATGGCTGAGGCTCTCTCCACTGAGCCCCTCAGGTTGAGAGAAAAAGGGACAGAAGGTCTCCTTTCAGAGCCAGTCTGTGGCCCGCTAGTTTCACCCATCAGCCAGAGGTGACACCTGGTCAGAGGAGTCTTCTGGCTCTTTAAGGTCAGTCATCACTAAAAGCCTCTGTCTGCTTGTTAGGGGTTTGTAGCTTGTATTCAGCAGTCCACATTTGTTAATTAAAACCCCAGCTATATTCGCTTGCTCCAGGAATGCAGCTAAGCCTGCTGTGAGGGAAGGGGGCTCCTGCCGTGTATTCGCAGTTTTTACTTACAGATTTTATGCTGCGATCTCAGGCATTCCTCCTAATCCAGGTTGGCGTATGATGTGTGGACCATCATGGTTTTCCCCCAGCAATTATTCCAAATTATTTACTAGTTTTTCCTGGTTGTTTATTAGTTGCTCCAGGAGACTAACTGAATTTCACTCCTCTCTGTGCTGCCATCTTGCCTCCTCTCTCACCTTGCCTCATTTTTGAAAGACAGTTTTGCCTGATACAGAATTCTTGGTTGGCAATTTTTTGTTTTGTTTTCAGCACTTTAAAAATGTTCTCCCGCTGTCTTCTTGCTTCTGTAGTTTCCAACAAGAAGTTGGCCCTTACTCTTACTGAGACTCCCTAGCATGTGACACATTGTTTCTCTCTGTGGCTTTCAGAATTCTCTCTTTATCTTTGCCATTTGATAGTTTGATTATAATACGGTGCAACATGGTCCATTTGGGTTTATCCTGTTTTACAGTTCATTGAGCTTCTTGGGCATGTATATTCGTGTCTTTTGTTATATTTGAGAATTTTTTTTTCATTTTTGCTTTAACTTTTACTTGTATTCTTTTTTTTCAAATGCAATTTTATTGAGATATAGTCACATAACATACAGTCCTTCAAAGTGTACAATCGATTGTTCACAGTTGTGCATTGCACCACAATCAGTTTTCATTACTCCAAACAATAAAAATTAGAATAAAAAAGAACAAATCATTCCATTAATTTGGGAAGTGTTTAGCCGTTATTTCTTTGCATATTCTCTCTGCCCCTTTCTCTCTCCCTCTGGGATCGCGTGATGCGTATATTGATATGCTTGATGGTGCCCATGGCTTCCCCAGGCTCTGTTCTCTTTTCTCTACTCTTTCTTCTTTATGCTTCCTAGACTTGATGATTTCAATAGTCTTATCTTCAAGTTCATCAATTTTTTATTCTGCCAGTTCCAATCTGCTATTGAATCCCTCAAGGAAATTTTTAACTTCTGTTACTATGATGATTGATCTGTTTGGTTCCTTTCCATGTTTGTCGCTTTCCATGTTTTCTTTCCATGTTTGTCGCTTTCCATGTTTTCTTTCCATGTTTTCTTTTAGCTCTTTGAGCATATTTAAGACCATTTTTTAGAAGTCTTTGTCTGGCATGTCCTAGGTCCGATCCTCCTCATTGATGGTGTCTAATGCTTTAATCTTCTCCTTTGTCTCGGCTATTACTTCCTGTTTCTTTGTATGTTTTGTAATCTTTTGTTGAAACCTGTACATTTTGATATTTTAATGTGTTATCACTGTAATTTAGACTGTGAAACATCTCTTTGTTAAGGAGAAAAAAGAGACCACCTTTCTGAGCTTTTGCAGATTGACCTGTGTAAGTGCTCTCCTTCAGGCCTTATCTCTGTAGCATTTGCAGAACAGCTCCAGGTCAACACACAGGGGCCTCCCTGATCATACTGCACCCGCATCATCTTGGGCATGTGTGTGTGGCCCTAAGAGTCTCCCCATTTACACGGATACAGATGGCCCCTCTTCCCTAGGTCCTGGGCACTGCCCTGTATGACCAACAGCCAGCAGTCCCTTGCCCTGGGCAGCCACTTGGCTGCTCTCACAGTATTCTAGAGAGTTCAGTGAGCCACCTTCTACATGCAGGGCACGTTCTGGGATGGCGAGTCCCTCAGGCCATCCTCAGACATACGTGCTCTCAGTATGTGCAGAAGTGTTCGCCTGCTCCCTCTGGACCTGGGACCAGCGGGGTGGGGAAGGGACAGCCAGGGCACGACGAGATCCTGCTGTTTTTCTGGACTCAGTGCTCTCCCTCTTCCTGCAGTCCTTTAGGTGTTTTCTGGAGCTTGAGAACGATGTTTCTGCTGGTTCTTGCTGGCTGTTGAAAGCCTCTGTGGGGAATAGAGCCCTGAAGCATCTCACTCCGCCATCCTGGTTGGGGCGGGGTCCTGGTGACTGCCTTTTGTCTGCGTGTTTTAAATTCTAAATTTCACACTTGATCCTGAGAGACCTTGGGATTAAGAACAGGGTGAGAAAGCTCGATGAATCCGGCCCCGCTGGTTTGTTGTGTGGCCTGTGGCCTGCCTCTCGGTTTTCCCTGTTGAGCTCACACTAACTGGATCATCTGAGTGGTTCTCTCCTTGTTAAATGCTCTTTTAATTATTCAATCTAAAACTGAACAGAAATATTTTCCATTCATCTTGGTTTTCTTTTTCTTTGGTTACTGTAGTGCATCACATTGCTGTTGTATGCAAATGTAGAGATATTTAAAACAGGTCATATCTTCCCCAAAAGAGAAAATTCATGGTTAAGTTTTTTCATACAACATTATATGAATAAAAATCATTAAATACTTTAGATTTACTTCCAGAATATTTATTAATTCTTATTTTCCACAACATTTCATTTTTCTACGACAGGGGTCAACAAACATTTTCTGTAAAGAGCCAGATAGTAATTATTTTTGGCTTTGTGGGCCAGAGGATCTCTGTTTTAACTACTTCACTCTGTTCTTGTAGTGTACAGGTAGCCAGTGGGCCTATGGCTGTGTTCCAGTAAAACCATTCACAAAGCAGACAGCAAGCTGGGTCTGGCCCCTGAGCAGTGGTTCACCGAACCCTGCTCTGGGGCATTGATTGGGCATCACCTGTAGAGCTGTTAAAAATCTGTTTGTTTCTCAGATCCAGAGTCAGTGTATTTAGGGAGGGCCCCAGGTGGTCGTGGAGTTGAAAAGGTCCGTAGGTGATTTTGGAGTGTTCTCAGTTGAGAACCACTGCACCGAAACAGTTTGGTGTTTGAATCATTTGGTTTTTACAAAAGAGAAGTGCTTCAGGCATATGTTACGGGGCACGCATCTAATGAGCTGAGTATATGTATGTTTGTTTAAACCAGAGGCTTCGATAGTTATATAAATCAAAGTAAGAGAAACGTTCTTTGTGTTAACTTCACTATTATCAAACGCACATTATTACATGTGTACAGCCTGATGAATTTTCACAAATGGAACGTTCCTGTCAAGCCAGCAGACCTGATCGAGAAACCGTGATGAGACTCTCACATATTGAATTCTTCAGATGTATTGTTGTGTATTCAAAGTGGGAAGTGGTTCTCACGTGCTCTCTTCTCTCCTGGTAGGGGCAGGTGCCTGGTGCTGCTCTGCCCAGCCCTCTGAACATGCTCGGGCCCCCGGCCAGCCAGCTGCCATGCCCCCCAGCGACGCAGGCCCCTCTGCACCCAACAGCGCCTCCTGCTTCCACAGCTGCCGGCATGCCCTCCCTCCAGCACCCGCCGCCACCAGGGATGACTCCGCCCCAGCCAGCCGCTCCCACCCAGCCGGCGACCCCCGTGGCATCTTCAGGGCAGACGCCTGCCCCGACTCCCGGCTGTGTGCCCAGTGCCACCCAAACCCAGAGCACCCCTACAGTGCAGGCAGGGGCCCAGGGCCCAGTGGCCCCGCAGCCTCAGACTCCCGTCCAGCCCCCATCCGTGCCCACCCCTCAGTCATCGCAGCAGCAGCCGACATCCGTGCACGCCCAGCCTCCCGGCACGCCGGTGAGCCTCTCCCACTGTGGGCATTAGGCCAGGAGGACGCAGGGGGAGCTTCTCGGGAAGAAGTTCTGTGATGAGATCGCTGTCCCCTCTTGGTACAATCCCAAAAGATATCTACCCTAATCAAACCATAATGAGCTGTGCTTTGTTTCCAATTGGCTCCAAAGGCTGTGTGTGACAGGACGTGACTTAGGATTATCCTCCCTAAGTAAGCTTGATTTCAGGAATCAATAATTATGAAGAAGTCATCCATGAGTCATCTGTAGAACTTCTTAAAGCATTTATTTGTGGGGCCAGTGTGTTCCCCATTATTTGTTCTAGAAGTGTATCTTTTAAGTTTTAGTAATTTTTCTCCTGATGTTAGGAGGATTTGGTAAACAAGCTCACATTTCTAATTTTACGTAGTCTTTAATCTTATCTGTCAACCTTTTCAAAGTAAAGAATCCTTTTATTTCCCTGAATTGAAATGGCCCAGGCTTGCACTTCCTGTGTTTCAGAACTGCCCATTCACCCCTGTAGGTGAAGTTGGGGTGCTCTCAGTTGCAGGCTGCTGAGGCAGCCGCCCGCTGAACCAGGGCTTTCCCGTCTCTCCTTGAAGTTGTCACTGAAATTTTAGTATCCATTTGCTTATCGGTCTAACATAGAGCCACTTATGCCCCCACCCCAACCCCAATACAGTAACTTTATTCTTGGACACTTAGGTTATTTATTTGTAAATTGTCGACATGGATCCCAACAATAACCCTGAGATGGCATTGCTATTTGTATTTCTCCAAAGACAGATGTGCTTATTTATCCTTACTCAATATTTCTTGTATCTAAATAAGATCCCTTTGTGATTTAATGTTATCTTCTGTTTGTTTACTTAACACTCCCATTGAGTAAGACTTTGACATTTTAAAATTCCTTTATTAGTTCCTGCCCTTGCTGTTTGTTTACTGGCCTGTGGTTAGAAGACTCTCTATACATTCTTTCTTTCTCCATAACAGCAGTGTCTTCCCCCCTTCATAGAAACTAATAGATTTATAATTCAGCCTTTTGCCAAAAATGTTAATGCCCTTATTGTAGGGAATTAATTTTAAAATAGGAGATTTTGTGACTGAGGTAGAAAATTTCCAGAAAATAATTTTATGTCAAAATTCAGAAAGCTCTGTCTTTCATCTTTGCATTCTCAGCAAGGAGCAAATTGTGTTATTGACTGACAATGAGTTTCCCTACAACTCTGATATAGTACTGAGAAATTGTACATAGGATCAGCAACAGAGTTCATGATTGTTTATATTGTCTTATTTAAAAGGTGAATGATTTTGATTTCTTCACAGCTTTCTCAGGCGGCAGCTAGCATTGATAACAGGGTCCCCACCCCATCCTCAGTGGCCAGTGCTGAAGCAAATTCCCAGCAGCCAGGACCCGATGTCCCAGTGCTTGAAATGAAGGCGGAGGTCAAGACTGAAGAGGTTGAGCCTGATCCCGGTGGATCCAAAGGGGAGCCTCGGTCTGAGGTGGGCGCTGCTCCTTGGTCACAAGTGGGTGTGCTGCGTGTGGGAGCGTCCGTGGGGGTCTTGGTGCTTTGTTCCGATCCTCTGATTAATCTGGGTTCAAGTTGCGTGTATAGGACTAGGTTAAAAACCGATTGATTCTTTTTAAATATGGAGTGTAGGTTAATTTTGTTTTGTCAAAACTGATGAACACAGGTTTATCTTTTAAATTTTTGAATCATCCAACCCCTTTTTCCTTGCCATTTGTTCTGGTTTGCTAATACTGCCATTTTGCAAAACACCAATAAAGGATTAGCTTTTAAAAAGGGGGTTTATTTGGTTACACAGTTACAGTTTTAAGGCCATAAAGTATCCAAGCTAAGGCATCAACAATTGGGTACCTTCACTGAAGGATGTCCAGTGGTGTCCGGAAAACCTCTGTTAGCTGGGAAGGCACGCGGCTGACATCTGCTCTGGAGTTCTGGTTTCAAAATGGCTTTCTCCAAAATGTCAGTGTCACCTTCCAACGGCCGTCTTCAGAACGTGTGTCTCAGCTGCAGCAAGCGTCTGGGCCTGTGTGCCTCTTTTTAAAGTGCTCCAGTGATCCAATAAAGACCCACCCATATGGAAATTATCAAATAAGTTATCTCCTACAGTTGGGTGGGTCTTGTGTCCATGGAAATAGCCTAATCGAAAGGTTCCAACTTAATCAACACTAATACATCTGCCCCCGCAGGATCGCATCAAAGAATATGGCTTTTTCTGGGGGGACATAATACATACAGAGTGACACACCCTTCTTTGTTCGTTTGTAGCTCTGCAGATGTACACTGCAGAAAGGGTGTGTTTGTCTACTCATTAACCTATGGTAGAAGCTGAAAACTGAATCCAGCCTTGTAAATGTGTTTATTTGGCCCACACAATAATGTAAAGATCAGGAAATTGCACATAAAACTGTAGATTCCAGGCATCTCTTAAAAAATGAGAAGCTATGTCACTATTCTGCTTGCACCAGCCGTGGCCTTGCGATGGGGGTGGGTTCTCCAGCTTGCCGGGGTCCCCACTGTTCCCTGCTGTCTTGTACCACACCTGCTTTACTTGCCTGGTCTCTCTGAAGAGTTGGGCTTTTGATCCCTTCCCCAACTTTTAAGAGATTCTTATTCTATACTAGGAATACCCATATGCCAAAATACTGAGCAGGTGATAGGGTGTTTGTTTGCATGTGTGACTTTTTGTAAGCACTATCACATGTAAAAATTTTAAATTAGGACTGTAATTGCATTGGTACTGTATTGAGGTGACTTGACTGACACTAAATGCTTCATTCCTACTTCTAGGAGAAGCAGGCTAGTGGAAGGTTTTAACAAGCCCATATAGATTTTTTTTTCCTCCACTTTT
>PVKY010000905.1:0-38013 GCA_004027775.1 Bradypus variegatus | reverse complement strand
TACCACTTATTAGCTCTGTGATCTTAACTATTTAGCTTCTCCTAACCTCAGTCTCCCCGTCTGTAAAATGGGAATAACAATATTACTGTACCTACCTCATAAGGTTATCATAAGGATTAAATAAGATGATAAATTCAGAGTGCTTAGAAGAGTGCTTGGCACATAGTAAAGGCTCTGCAAAAGTTAGCTGTTGTTATTTTTAAGTGCTTTTCTGTCTTCCCTACTTGGAGAGATCTGCTCCAAACCTGATGGTTGTAACTTAAGATGGGGCGGTCCCAGGAGTCAGGTTTTCCAGGTGCCTGGCTCTGGGTAATAGTTTTCTGCTCTGTAGATGTTACTACTTCTTTCCTTTGTGGAGGAAATATTCCTTTGATAGAAGGTAAGGGATGCTAGATGAGTGAGAAGGCACCCTGAAGCTGCCCCATTCAGACCTGACTCCTGTCCTTCTCTTTGCTCAGGCCGCAGACATGGTTTTGGTCAACTGATGTTTGCAGATGGTGGCACCTACCTGGGCCATTTTGAGAATGGGCTCTTTAATGGCTTCGGGGTACTGACCTTCTCAGATGGCTCAAGGTGGGTATTGATTGGGTTGTACCTTTCTCAGCCTTAAGCTAAGGAGTTTCTGATCTAAAACTTGGATAGTGATAAGGATGTGATTAACTCTGAGCTTCTCCCAGACCCTGCAAAAAACAGGCAAGGAGTAAGCAGTTATTTTAGTGGTTGATTTTTAAGTAAATCTAAAATTTGAAATGGCGAGGCACTGAGTGACCTTTTACCCCATCTCCATTCTCTTCTGTTCTTTCCCTAACATCAGGGCTTCATACCATGACCCTTCTCTGCTGCTTGGGAGTGGGGTGAATAGAGGTGGGTGGAGCTCTCAGACAAATGGAATCAGCTTTTCTTCTTTGTGTTGTTGAATAATACATAGCAGCAACTATTCAACTCACTTAACCTGGACAGGCAACTTCCCCCTAAAGGCTAATGTCTTGGTATTTCTGCAGGTATGAGGGAGAGTTTGCCCAAGGCAAGTTTAATGGCGTTGGCGTCTTCATTCGGCATGACAACATGACCTTTGAGGGGGAGTTTAAAAATGGCAGAGTAAATGGTTTTGGTAAGTTGCAGCCCAACAGGATGACTTAAGTGAGCATAACATGGGTGGGCGTAAACTTTTTTAGCTTTAGTTCTTCTGTGGATGCCCAGCAATCCATAGTGATCATGCCCTGATGTCTATACGTTGCATTAGAGCATGATCAAAAGAGTTCTCCCAGGGAGAGTGGTGAGTTTTTCTCTTTCTTGGCCTCTATTGTATCAAGCTGATCTCTGAGACATTAATGCTATTGTCACTCCCAAATTTTCTCTCTTCTCCTCAAAGGTCTGCTGACTTTCCCTGATGGCTCTCATGGAATACCCCGCAACGAAGGTCTGTTTGAGAGTAATAAGCTGCTGAGGCGGGAGAAGTGTTCCACAGTAGTCCAGCGGGCCCAGAGTGCCTCCAAGTCAGCCAGGAATCTCACTGCCTGACGGGGGCAGCAAGCACCAGCTGGCAAATATAAGGCGAAGCCAATGCCCAGGTTATTCACTCGAGGTGAACAAATGAACCAGATCAGAGAGGAGAATGGCTGGGAGCAGAAGCTTCGTGATGTGCCCCCATCACCTGCCAATCAGGCAGGAGATCACAGAACAGTTAGGGGGATTCTGCCTTGTAGACCCTGAAGAAGTTGTCACCAGTGCCATCTTCCCCTCACTTTCACATGTTAGAGGACCTAGGAGCCATCTGTGCTCATTTGTGGTACTCTCTGTTTCTAAAACTTTGGGTTACCCACTGTAGACCTGCTGCTGCCTTGTATATTTTCTGCCAAGTTATACAGAATATCTTCATTCTGCCTACATTTGGGAAAGATAATCCTAGTCCAAATTCAGGGTCAGTGCTTTGTGCTATCCTGGAGAAATTATATATATATAAACATAGGGTGACTTAGTGCAGTAGTCCTGTGAAAGTCACAGTCAGAGCTTTTCTTTTACCCCCTCGTTCACTGCCAGGTGGATTGGTGGCTCCAGATCTTCCACTTTGTCTGGTCAGAATGGTATTGGTCTCTGTTTATTTCCCCCTGTGAAGGATTCATTAGAGTGCTATTTCCCTCTCTCTTGACTTTTCAAGCTGTCTTTCTTAACTGAGTTATAGCAGATAATCTCCATCTGTGTCTGTCTCCCTCCTTAGATGTGGGACAGGATCCCTTTATGGGATAGTCAAGAAAAAACTTGTGTAAATGGTAATCTTATAACTTGCATTTATTACTTACTCTAGGGCAAAGAGTAGTCATATCTGGGCCACTTCAAACCCTATCACAGAGTAAACTGAATCTTGATGATGGCTTGGGCTGACATAGTTCCTTCCCAGTGGACCACTAGTTCAAGCCAACCTTAGCTCCTTGGGATTTAGGTAAAATTGGACCCTCATAGCACTGCAAAGAGCTAAAAGGGCATTTGGCTCCTTGCATTTGGTTCACTGTAACTCGTTCATCATGAGCCTTGGCCATCAGGCCTGGGGATCAGATCTCAACTGATAGGATCCCTGCCCAGCTCATCGCGGAGACCTCCAGTTACCCTTTGACCCAAACAGACCCCCTCAGCCCCTTATCCTCACAGCAGATTGTGGTGGAAATTATAGCCGTGTGCCTCTATTTAATCTCAGAATTGTACTGTGGAAACAGTGTTTATGAGGAATAAACAAATCACCAGAACTGCCTATACTTAATTTTCTTGCCTTTCTTGCTCTGTGTCTTCATGTATATTAACCCATTAGCTCTTTCTAAAAGTTAAATCACAAACTGTGGACTTGGAACTGACACTGCACACTTTACTGAATAATATAATGTAACTTTCACAAAAACTCTGCAAGCTGGTGGGAGTTATGGACACTTTTAGTTTAAAAAGTAGGTAGTCAATGTTTGATATGAGACTGGACACTATTTTTGTTATTTCCTTTCTATATTTCTAACATTATTATTAGTATTGACATTTTGATTGTTCTATAGTTCATGACTGGGTAATTGTTGAGGTGTGGACCAGGTCCCTAGATGACATATTTGTACTACGACCAGGTTAATTTAAAGATTGTGGTAATGTTCCTGTGAATACATAAGAGAACATCTCTGTTGTTAAGGGAAATACAACAAGAATAAATAAATAAATTGACATTAAAAAAAAAATAGGTAGGCAGTCTCAGATTGCCCAGACTAGTACATGACAGAGGTGGGTGAATTTTGTATCCCAGTTTTTATGATTCCAAGGTATTTTACATGTACTCTTTTCACCCAGCATCAGAGCACCCGAGTTCTGAGGCCAGTTCTTGTTGGACCTGCTAGGTTACCTTAGGCAAGTCAACTCCTGCTTAGGCTTCCCTTTCTCTGCAACTGGTGGAGTAATACTTCCCCATATCAGCTAACCTGCCCTGTTAAGCCTTTTACACGCATGCTCTTATTCAGTCCTAACCACAGCCCTGTGAAGAAGATGCTATTATTATCCTCTTATTACAGACAAGGCTCAGGGAACTTAAGTAGAGTCAGATCTCGTCATGCACAGTAGTTATGGTCTATACAGTCACCAAGAATCAGCAAATACCGAACCATTGTTCCTAGGGGAAATAGAGGGTTAGGCTCCTCTGTGAGCCTCTCTCTGGTCACATTTTCATCCAGCAATCAATATATACCCTTATATCATGTGTGTTTCTGTTTAAAGACACCTTGTTTAGTATATATTGTTGATTCATTAACATTGAACTCGACCAACAGCACTATAACTCATCCCTGAACAAAGTGTATCTAAAATACTTTCTCCAAAAGGCACAGCACAGCCTTCTTGCACTTAGGAAAATTAGATGACACTTCAGTACTACACTTGGGGCCAGCAAAATTACCAACAAAAACGCAAAAACCATGGCATTAAATATACCACAGAGAGGATACTTATTTACAACATGAGAGGCAAGAGAAGGCAGATCATCACCTTGTTTGACCTCAGCTGGGAAGTTTTGCTGCTCTGCCCATGTCCATGAATGACCACAAAAGTGCAGGGAGCATTGATTTTAGCAGATCCAAATAAATTTTAATGTAAGTGAGTGCAAACACAGAATCCATGAATAATGGGGATGGATTGTAATTTCTCCAAGGTCCTAAGGGGCAGATCCAAGAACTTAACAGGCCTGTTTAAGCCCAGAAACTGAGCTCTTAGTCACTCTCACTCTCCTAGCCTGCCTCCCTAACCCTAAGTTGTTACCTCTATCTCCATCCTGATTCTCCTCTGAGCCCACAGCCTCCAGGAGCTGCCTGAGAGAAATGCCCAGGAGCTAAACCCAAGCTTCAGTGCCATCCAGATGCCCAGCTGCATAAGAAGACTGATAACTCAGATTCTCTCCTCTAACTCTCCTAAGCAAGGATCTATTTACCTCCCCTGAAACTTTTTTTAATCAGAGTAATTTTTTTAAAATTCATCTCAGTTTTTCTGCCACTAGTCAGATACTATCACTGAAAAGAGTTAAACCTTTTGAAGAAAGTGGTCTTTTTGCTTAAGGTACTAAGAGTTTCTAAATCAATTGAACCTTTTCACTTCTTACCCTTCCTTTCAAAACTTCAGTAAGCCTTTCCCTAGGCTGCCATTAATTGAATGCCTGTGTCTCCTCTCTCAGAGCTGGGAAAAAGCAGACTGCAAGAGCTGAATTGCTTCTAGGAAGGTTCTTGACATCTGGGCAGGAAACCTGGAGGGGCAGGCCCTGATATCTGCGCAGCAGTGGAGCATCGATCTGTTCACAGCCTCACTGGTTTTACTTATTAAACTTTATTGCAGTACCAAAGTGATTGTTTTTGACAATAAAAGCAGAGTGCCTATAGGCAAGAGGATGGTCCTGTCTCAGGACAAGTTCCCTCCCGCGTGTTTCAGACCGGGGCTCACTAGAATAGTCTTCCAGAGTGTAACATTTATCCACCAGGTGTCATTATTTAGCGATTCTGGAGAGCCACTGGGCTGTCTCAGTGCACTCCTAGCTTTTAGATGGCTGGGCTCCAAGGCTAAAGACAAGGGCAAGAGATGAATGAAAACAGATTTAAGAAAGGGCAGTGTGGCCGGAATGCAGTGTGGGGGCCTTTCAAAGACCAATGGCACTTTCCTGATCAGGTTTCCTAACCTATAACTGCCCCTGGCTGAAGTCAGAATTTAGGTTCTGAGGAGTAGCCCTGGCTTCCAACTGCATTGTGCTAGTCTCAGGTTTATAACCTCAAGTTTATAAGTTGTCTTTCCTCCAGCAACACAAACTTCCTTCCTATGCCCGATTGCCAGCGTACTCTTCCCATCTGGCTCTTGATTCATGGATCTTGGGGGTCAGGAAAGTATCCACAGGAAGAAACGGTTTCTCCTCAGACCAAGGATCTCTAGATACATGGAGTTTTAAGATACAAATGTGAGAGGTCACAAACTGTGAGAATGGGAGATGTGAGCAGCAGTGCCTGATGAGAGGCTACCTGGAGGGCTGGAATGGGGAAAGGAGCCTCTAGCCCCTACTTCCCCAACTCTGCTCTTCAGGCTGCAGGTGCAAGGCGGGTGGCTGAGATGGGCTCGGGCTGGGCTTGGCCCTCCTGGTTCTCAGAGCCAGCCGTTGCTGGTGAAATCCATGCGCAGTGCCTCCTCCTCGGCTGGGCTCAGCTCCTGCAAGGGGGCCCGGCAGGGGCCTCCGTAGTAGCCAAACCAGTCCATGGTCTTCTTCAGCCCTGGGACCCCGAATCGCCGGGTCACCTGAGAAGCAGGGGCCTGTTAGAAGAGATTGGGGAATCCCCTGCACACACATATCTGGGGCCTAGACAGCAGTCACTGTGAGAAAGTTGGAGGACCCATCCTCCTCCCCCTGTAGACTGACTCTATCAAATCTGTGACACCCAGGGTAGACCAGGAATCCAAATTTAGGGACAAGAAAGCGGTTCATTTGCAGAGAACAGAATAAAGGAAGGCAGGTGCTTCCTTTGGTTTTAGGAGAAAAATGGAATCCATTAGGGAGGAGAGTGGCATTCAGGCCTCAAGCTGGGATGGGAGAGAGCAGCAAGGCTGTGGGTCTAGACACGAGGCCACCAGCATCTGTATCCTGAGCCCTGATTTCCCCACCCCCTGCAGCAGGACCCCCCACCCATCACCCTCAGCCCCTTCCTGTCCCAACTCTAAATGCTTCTCACAAGGAAAACAATGAATTGCTGCCCAAAGAAGTTTTGTGTCATCTCACGCCACTGATTAATAATCTCTAAACAATTCCCTTGTCCAAAAATGAGAGGGCTGAACAACAAGGTCTCTGCAGTCTTTTCCATTGTGGTAGGGGGCATAAAGCCGCCTTCATCATTTAGAATCATGCCTGGACTTTTGCAGAATAAATGAGCCCTCAAATCTCTTTACTTTTGTTGAAGCAACTGGTTATAGCATGCTGATTGGAAGTGTCAGATGGATCTTTGACTACCTAAAAACTTATAAACTAATCATTACTTTAAAAAGTTTTATTCTGAGGGAAGGTAAAACCTTAGAAGTATGTACTTCTTGATGAGAAAAAAATAAAAGAGACTGTAGGGCAAAAAGTTTGGGAACCATTGATGAATGACTAAGAACTATTCACCACTAGATGCCAATAGACTTTAACAGGAATGGAATTTCTTCTTGGAATGGGTGGTAAGCCACTCTCCTCTCAGGACCAACCCCAGCCATGATGTAATTAATAACCTGGCCTTTCCCATCCCCCAAGCCCCCAAGCCTGAGTAGGATGGGAAAGATCTAGAGGAGAGATGGAAGCAAGAGGTGCCTACAGAAAAGTTTGCTCCTACCATAGGTTTCTGAAGATCCCTAATTGGACCCCTTCTCAGACTCTGAGAAGGGTCAAATGCTTTGGTACTAAAGACCATGGAAAGTCCTAGATTAGTCAGAGGCATGAGGCTGACTGGGTGGGAAGGCCGGCGAAGGACATGTGTTTGACCAGGGCAGGGCAATATGGTGATGTCAAGCTGCTCTTGGGGTGGCTGAGCCTACAGCCCAGGCAGCAGAGAGGTGTTCCAGGCATTCCTGAGTGTGTGCCCAGGGCTGGGACAGGAGAGGACACAGAATGAAGGGCAAGGCAGAAGGACACGCAGGGAGCTGGGATGTAGCCAGGACTCCTCTTTCACCAAGGGACAGCCCAAGCTGCTTCATCTATAAAATGAGGTGATAACAACAACCACCCTATAGATATGTCACAAGCATCAGATGACAAAAATACAACTAATGTTAGATCAGTCCCCAAGAGCCCTGAAAGTCCCTCCTCTTCCCATCCTGGTGATAGGAGGGTTCTGGGACTTTGCCTCTCCCAGGGGGGTGGGAATGGGACAGCGGAGGCCCCACCCCAGTGGATACTGACCATACAGGACAGCTGAGAGGCCTTTACTTCTACAGTCCTTACATCCTATCTATAGAGTGTCCTATAGAGGACAACTTTCATATCCAGACCCACACGTGCCTCCTCAGCTGTCCTTTCCCTAAATCTGAGTAAATCTCTCCCTTTGAGGTACAGATACAAGCTATGAGGGGGATCTAGAGCCCACCCACTACTTCACCCAAACAAAGTACTGTTACACATAGAGTGCCTGGCTCAGTGCCTGGCACTAGGGCAGGGACTACTGTTGAGGCTAATGAGCGACTTCACTCAGCACAAAATTTAAGGGAGTGCCAAGAAACTCATAATATGCAATGTTTTTGAAAAATCAAAATCAAAATCAAAATCAATGCCAAAAAAATCCACAATGAACAAAATTTCAAAATTCAAAAATCTGATGGCGTCATTGCTGAGTCATATTAGAGCCTGACGCAAAAGTAAAAATATGTGCCCTTATATACATGTTTTATTTCATTTTTTCTAGAAGTAGATTTTGAAAAAACATTTTTGATGCTTTTGTTTCCATTAAAGTCAGGAAGGCAAAATTATAAGTTGTTTTGATATAAATAAAATACGGAAACTTAAAATAACGCTGTGAATTTCAGTAGACCTACTTTTCAAATTTTCAATATTTCTTCAACTACTTTAATATTTGGAGGGGAGGGGGAGTAATCACTTAAAGATTACTTAGATCTTCCACTTCCAGGAAAATGGAATAGATGTACTAGTCCTTATTCCTTCCTAAAAGTCTAACTACCTTGACAGACTAGGGATCTCAGGGCCAAAGGAGCAACACAGTGGTCTGACTGCTGAATAGACTTTGAAGACAGAAACTCCTGGAAAATCTGGGCTCTGTAGGCTTCTAGCTTCCAACTTGCTCTGTGCTACTCCCATTCTGTTTTTCAGGATCTGGCATCCTATAATGCTGATTTAAAGGTCCATGGTTCGCTCTCTCTAGACAGTGCATCTCTAAGTATATTCCAGGATTCCTTATGTCATAATCACCCAGCACGCCTGTTTCAATGCGTATTGCTAGGCCCCTCTCCAGACCTAAAGGATTCCAGTTTTAACTGGCTCTCCATATGAATTCTAATACGCACTGAAGT
This sequence comes from Bradypus variegatus, assembly GCA_004027775.1. Classification (NCBI taxonomy): domain Eukaryota; kingdom Metazoa; phylum Chordata; class Mammalia; order Pilosa; family Bradypodidae; genus Bradypus; species Bradypus variegatus. The sequence goes on along the minus strand of PVKY010000905.1, from coordinate 29,478 downwards.
TGGAGAACCAACAAGACTGAAGTCAGGATTTTCTGGGAAGGCACAAGGAGTTCCCACAGGGTGATGTTCTCTGAAAGGACTTTCTGAAAGGGAAGGGATGGAGTGGGGAGCGCCTTGCAGCCCTGGCTCCTGCTCCAATGAGGGCACAGGGCCCCCTCCCCTGCTACCACCGGCTGGGAGCTCACCGCAGTGTTTGGCTCAATGAGTCGGTGCTGCAGCTTCTGGGCATCTTCCCATTGCCCCGTGAGGCAGAGTCGTTCCAGCTGGCATATCTGAGCCCCCAGGACATTGGCCAGGGCACACACACCCCCCACGGCTCCTACCCCAGAGGAAGATGTAGAACATCAGCCAGCGCCTCTCCTCATAGATTCCACACCCTGGCCCCCCAGCACCTCTTTATTCTGGAGAGAAGATTTGGGTTTCTCTGGCACTGGCTGGCCACGCCAAAGGCAAGCTCTGTGACTCTATAGAGTCCAGATTTCCAGAGAGAAAAGCTGCCTGCATATTTGAAACAGAATGCTGCACACTGAGTGCAGCGCTGAGCTATTCTGTGAGGGGCAGGAAGCAAAGCCAGAAGCAGAGCCAGAAGGCTAACTCAGTGCCAGTTCCTTCCCGGTATACCCCCCCCCCTCCAGAGTCGAGTCCCACCTGCAGCTGACGCCTCCAGCATTCCTCCAGTAGCCCCCTGACTCATCAGCCCGGAAAGGGGGAGGAATGGATGGAAAGCATTTGCTCTTCTGAAATCTTATCCCCCCAGCGACTTCAGACTGGAACGGCAGTGAGGGTGGAGGTGGGGAAGTAGAAAGAAGCTCTGGACACAGACTCAGGAGACCAGGCATTTTCTCCCCATTGGCTGCATGACATTGGACAAGTCACAGTCCTCCTCTGATCCTCTTTATTCTCATCTGGGCAATGCAAATGGGTTGGCTGTGATCTCAGAAGGCCCTGCCACTTCTGCTAGCCTGTGCCATTCTAAGGCTAGTTATGAGGCACACAAGGTAGGTGGCCTCAAGTCTGGGGAGACTAAGAGCTGGAGATATGGAATGAAGTAATATAGCCTCCATTATGAATTCCTACTATGTGCTAGGCACTGTGGCAGTCCCTGGGCCACAGACACCATAATCCTCACGGCCCAGAGAGGCTGAGCTTGCCCAGCATTGCTCAGTGAATAAATGGCAAAGCTGGGATTCCCCGCAGATCTGCCAGCCCCAGAGCTTGTGCTCTTTCCATCTCCCCCTTGCAGGAATGGGGCAGAAAGGGGTCCCCTCCCATTCCTCTGCACTTTAGAGACTGCGGCATGGCAGAGGGAAATGTGCAAGGGCCTAAATGACAAGCCAAATTCTTCAGAGGCCAAAGAGAACAGGAGCCAGTGTGGTCCCCTGCAGCACTGGAAAAGCAACTCAAAACTCTACTCTAGGGCTTCAGCTGAAGGGAGTAGATGTTTCCTCTCCCACCCCCACCCTACAGGGCTCAAATGCAGCCTGAGCCCTAGGATAAGAGCAGGTGGTCCGATGTTGACATCCCTAGGAATCTGGCCTGGAACAGAGCTGGATAAGGCAGCTGAAAACCCCTGGCCCAGTCCCATAGGTCTGACCATTCATTCTGGCCTGGGATCAGGGAGAGAGGAAAATGGACTCCTGGACTACAGGAGAGGGCCCAAGGCCTCACCCAAGGTGAGGTTGAAGAATTTGTCACCTAAATCAGGGAACTCAAGACTTAGAGGAAACTGAAGGCATCCCTACTGCAAGCCAGGGATCATTCACCAACCACCTTCCACACCACACCCAAGAAGGCCATTCGCTAGCACCCAGTATTCAAAAAGGCAAGCAGTGTGGTCAGAGTTCTGATGTTTCAGAGCAGGTGGGCTAGCAGACCCTCTGCAGACCCAGCCCCAGCCTGCCTGGTTGCTCCCAGCAAACTGCAGCTCCCTGGGTGGATCTTGGTTACACATCACAGTTCGAGAGCAGTGGGCAGCCTACCCAAGGCATAGCTGGCCAGTAGGAAGCCAGCCGATCCTGCCAACACCTGGAAATCCTGCCTCCTGATCTTGTGAATAATCAGCCCGATCCTGGTCACCTGCAACAGAAAACAGGTGTGAGGGCTGGGCCCAGAGCCTCAGCTGCCAACATGGAGCGAGGAAGGATGGGTAATAGTATGAAAGCCCAATTCCCAGAGAGATGCCCATAAGTTCAGACAAGGCCCCTGAGTGCACATGGAACAGAGAGAACCCGAACAGGAGCCAGGACCCATGTGGCTCCCAGAGGAGCCCTGAAGTTGGGAGCAAAGGTGCTGGGGCCCAGAGGAGGGGGTGCCCTGGCCCAGGGGCTGATGCCACTCACGTCTCCACCACTGTCCTTGATGCCCACAATATTCGGGTGCTGGGAAAGTGTGACCACTGCCTCCACCGGCAGGTCCAGCCCCGTGTTGGCTGGGACACTGTATAGCACCACGGGGATTGGAGAGAGGTCAGCAACCTGAGGGGCACAGAGAAAGGGGGTGGGGCAGCCACCCAGGGTCACCCCAACAGCGTCCTGGGCTGGGTCACTGCAGGGCTGTCCGGACAGGCCCACTGCTTAACTGTAAGCCACTGGCACTGTGTACCCTGAATGTAAGCAATAATAATGGGCAAGATCTGTTGAGTGCTTTCTATGTGCCAGGCACAATTCTAAGACCTTTATGTTCATCACATTATTTAATCCTCACAAAAATCCAATAAGGGAGAGGGGAGAAAACTGGCACGGAGTGGTTACTTAAGTTCCCCAGTGTCACACAGCTGGCCCACAGTGGTGCTCAACACCCATCTTACAACTGCCATTCACATGAAGTGGGCTCTCCCCTCCCCATAAGACCTGCCCCCCGACCAAGTCTCCCCGCATCCAGCCTCTCCTGGACCCAGGCCTCACAGTCACCTTGGTGTAGTGGTGAATGAGGGCCGCGCTGCCCATTCTCCCACGGTAGTAGCAAGGGGTCACCACCATGGCAGCATCGGCCCCCACCTGGGCCATGCTCACTGTCATCTCCACCGTGGCTTGAGTGGCTGCAGGGGGAGAGAGTGCCTTTCCATTGGGCCATGGAGGGCGAGAGCAGGAGAAAGGAGGCATGGGCTAGGACCCTGGATCTCAGAACAGACAGAACAAGTAGACTTGACCCCCAGGGCCAAGGAGCCTGACCCCCGCCCTCAGCCACGCCCCGGGCCCAGGGCAGAGTGGCCTCACACTCGCAGCCGGAGCCAGCCAGCAGAAGCTTGTCCTTGGGCATGGCCTGGCGCACGCGGCTCACCACCTCCAGGCGCTCACTGCTGGTCAGGAAGGGGAACTCGCCGTTGGAGCCCTGGACCACGAAGCCTGCAACACAAGCCCCATCACGGCCAGCTGCCACCCCACCCCAGCCTCTTAGGAACAACCAGGACCCTGGTGCTCCACACCCCTCCCCAGGTCCTGCCTCCCGAACGCCCCAGGATTTTACACATTTCCTCCTATCTTTGTCCTGGTCCAGGGAGAATGTTTTTTACTCTGCTGCAATGAGTTTGCAAAGCATTTTCCTTTATTTTAGTGAAATGTTTTAGACATAGTAAAAGGAATAGATAATAATATAATCCATATCTGTGTACCCAGCACCCCTAGCAATCCTCCCCTGATCACCTTCCTCTTCTCTCTTTTCTGACTGTGGAATTTATGGTTCCCACCCATGTCTTTATACACTTAGGACATATGAATGGACCCATAAACAAGATGGAATATGATTTTTGCAATTTTAAACTTTATATGGGTTCAAACTTATATAAACTTCTGGGATTTGTTGTTTTCACTCAACTTTATGTTTTGAGCTTTGTCCATAGCAATACACCTAGCTCTGCTTCATTGATTTTAATTGCTGCATAGTATTCTAATGTATGGACAAGTCACAATTTATTTTTCCTTCTCCTTTTGAGGACATTTAGAATGTTTCTTTCTTTTTGCTATTACAAAGTTGAAACAAACAATTTCTTTAAAGTCTCCTGAGCATGTATGCAAGAGTTCCTCTAGAGTTTAGATACTTAGGAATAAATCTGCTGGGTCCTGTGTACGTGCATCTTCACATGTGTTAAATTTCTAACAAAATAGTTTACACCCCTACCACAGCACGGAGGAGTCTGTTAGAAATTCATATGTGCCAAAGCTTTGTGCTGTCAGAACTGGTTTTGCCAATTTGCTGGGTGAAAAGTGATTGCTTGTTGTTTCATTTTGTGCTTTCCTGTTTTAGCAATCATTTGAGAGGTTTCTAAGATGTTCCGGTTACATGTGTCAACCCTTTATAACCGTGAGAGCACAGAAGATTGTGGCTGTTCAGCTGATTATCAAGGGATTGTAAGTAGAATCATTTTCCTCTCCACTTTTTTCATTTAACTTTGTTTTTCCTCTTTTTTCTACCCCCCATACTATTCTATTCCAAAACAATTTACAAATACAGCATATAATGCAACAGAATTTTCAGTAAATAGGATATTTAGGAGAAAGGAAAGAAAACAAAGTCAGGAGTAATGATGGTATACAGCTGAGAGAGCTGGACCATAAATTTGATTTGGAGCTTCCCGATAGTCAAAGCTAAAAAGGAAACATGGTCAGCTAACAGATATGTAGAATCCAAAAAATGAAAGCAAGGCAGCTGCCCCGGGGAAGCACAGAGTTTCTTGGCACTGGGACCAAGAGAAATTGTTCCCGTGAGTCATCCTTAAGGGGACACAATGTGATGCAGACTCAACTTTTCACCACAAACCTTTTTCCAGACCATGAGATTCCACTGAATGGCTTGCCAGAATACCTCTCACTGGATAGTTAGCTTTTATTTTCCCCCTTTGGTAACATTGCAAGGAACATCTTGAGGCAAATTACTTTTGGCTTCTGGATCGCCTCCTGAGGATCAATTCCTTGCTGTCAGTTTAGGTAGGAACCTCTTTATGTCTTGCTACCTTCGGCTCCTGTGCTTTTCCAGTAGGTCCCACCTGTTTGCAGAGCAGCCAGCCCTGGACGAGGGCTCCAGTACAGCCATTATCAGGCCCATACCCTCTGACTGAGGCCTTAGAGACAAGGCTCTAGTCAAACGCCAAGGACATCTTCCTCCCCATCCTGCCTCCCTTAGTCACTCCTTCAGCCACCGTCATTCACTCCCAGGACCATCTCTACCCTGGCGATCCGTTCCAGAGGCCCCTGACCCCCATGGTAAATAGGTTTGGAGCACCCGGCCTAAAGAACAGAACAGCTGGGTATTGCACCCTGGGAGGCAGAAGCAGGCCCTGGGCTCAGGCTTCTCATGCCCGGTCTCTGGCTTGTCTCATTTAAGAAGCATCTGACCCACATCTGACTCCTAAGAAGGAAAAGAGTGCTAGACAGGGCGAGAGGGAAGTGTGGGGTGTGTGGTTGTTTTGCAAGTTGTGTCACAACTCTGAATCTGTTTCTTCTTCTGTGGAATGGCAATGAAATCATTTCCAAGCCTCCCTTAACAGGGCTGTTTTAAAGGCTCAAATAAGAAAATGTATATCAAAGTGTTGTGAAATCTGTGAACTGATACTACAAAGAACCTCCTTCTTCCTGGCTGGATGTCTGGTGTCAGGCCGGTTGTGCCTCCTGTAGTGTTGAAAGGGGGTACAGAGGAGAGGAAAAGACCAAGGTCCTAGTGGGCAAGGGATTGAGGAAAGTGAGTTGCAGAGAAACTGGGAAGCAGTGTAGCAGAACGATCCGGGCATAGGCTCCGAAGTTGGCAAAGCCAGGATTTAAGTCTTGGTGTGGCCCTCACTGGCTATGAGAACCTGGGCAAATGGCTTAACCAAACCTCAGATTTCTCAAGTGAAAACAGGATTATATTTGTACCTTCCTCATATAGCAGCTATGAGGTTTAACTGAGATACTCTTTGTAAAGTGCTTAGACTGGAACTTGGCCCTCAGAAGGAGCTGTAGTTAGTATGGAGTCACGGAAAGGGCTGAAGCCTTAAATCAGGAGGGCGGAAGCTTTCACTTCAAGGAGGACGACGATGACTGGCATTGCCCTCAGGGACCTCTCGGGCCCCTTCCAGCTGTAAGGCAACAGAGGTTCATTCTCATTTCAGAAGCTGCTCTCCTCTGACCCGTGGTTATCCTGGCTGCTCTGGGAAGTCAGAGTGGCCTGGAAAGGGGAGTGGGTGTTTGGGGTTGGGGATACACAAGCAACATGGTGATTTACTGTGACCAAAAGGAATCACAGTCTCTCTTACGTGGGAGTATCCCCAATCACCACAATGCCCTCTTGGTCCATGATCATTGCCACCTCCTCTGGGAAGTCTTCCTGGGATCCCTCCACTGGACATATCTCCTCTGAATGTCCATTCTCTGTTCTTTGTCCTTCCCTGTTGCCTACTCAAATGCACAGAGGTCTTCAGAACTCTTCTATGCTCCCCACCCCTACCTGTGGGATTGGACAGAAGTTCTCAATCTGGCCTCTGCTGTAAAATGAGAGAATGAGAGAATAGGACCGGATGGTCTCCAAAGTTCTCCCTGGCTCTCAGCTTCAGGGCTGTTTTTCTGTCCTTTTTTCCCATCCCTTTGCTGTCTCTTGTTCCTTTTCAATCAGCCCAGCACTTTCCTGCCTCTACTCCTTTGCTCATGCTGTTCCCCTCTGCCTGGAACACCAGACCACAGAGCCTTTCCCCAGTTCCCCTCGTCCTTGGCTCCACAGCCCTTTGCTCTCCTTGCACAGTGCTTATCTTACTTTGCCTAAAGTCACCAAGGTCAGGGATGGTGCCCTCCTCCTTTTGGCCTCCTCCACGACACCAAGCATGGTGTCTGCTGAGGCTTGTGTTGACAATCTGTTGTGTAAAAGAAAAATTGTACCAAATCTGGTCTGGGGCAGAATCTTTTTGTGTGATGTAATCCATAAATGCTCTCTGGGAAGAAATGAGCATTCCTGATAAAATTCTTGTGACTTCCTGGTAAACTTTAATGGAATTAAACTTTATTCTGGGCAACCAGCCACTGCCCCAGGTGATTCTCAGGCATCTAGTGGCTGTTAACCACTCTGTATCTAGTCTAACCAGTCTCCTTACCAAGAGTGTAACTTTGAGTTGGCTGACTAAAGACCCTTTTCCTTACAGTGTCACTGTAATAAAACTTTGACATGCGGTCATAACTAAATGCCTAAAAACTTTAATTTTCCATTTTAAACTACTTTTATACTTACAGAAAGTTGCAAAAAAAAAAAAAACGCACACACACACACACACACACAAAACAGTTCAATACACCTCTTTCTCAGTCTCCTCCAATGAAAATGTTCTACATATCTGTAGTACTATTATCAAGAACTAGAAAATTAATATTGGTATAATACCATTAACTAAAGACTTTATTTGAATTTTACCAGTTTAAAATTTTTTTAAGTCAAGATCCCAACCTGGTAGTTAGCTAAACTGACATTTCATGTAATAAGCTTTAATAAGGGGTTTAAGGTCTTCCAGAATATGAGCATACATTTTAACAATCACTTTCAGAAGCTAACCCTCTCTACTACTCTCTTCTTGCTTTTTGTCTAACTGAGCAGTCTCCAACATTTTCCAGTACGTGGCCCTACTTTTTTTCCAATTAAAATTTTTATTATGAAATATTTAGATATAAAAATCCATATGTATATTTATTAGAATATATATAAAGTCACCTATTAGTAATGTCAAAAAAATTAAATACTCCAAACTCTGCTTCATAAAATCAACTGACGACATTTAGGATGAATATGGATTTTCAATTCTCTGCGGTAATTCTGGGCACCTCCTCTCCCTGCCCCCTTCTTGCCGGAGTTTGAGGTCCACAGATTGGGAACCACTGGTAAATCAAAATAGACCCAAATGTTAAGAAATTTCTATGTAAAGGAATCACCTGGGATTACACAGTGTTTTATAGCTGACTTCTCTTAAGTTTCACAGAGAGGCAGCTGCCTCACTTTAACTGCCCAACTGGAGATCACCTCTTGCCCCAGAAATGGCTTCTTGGGTTCCAGAGAGAGTGCCAGGCTTGCCTGAGGGCAGAGACCACGTCAGGACATCAGGGAAGAAGTCAGGGATAAGGATGAAGGAGGCTGGCCCACCTGGGCATGGCGGGAAGAGGACCAGGAGGCAGTACAGAGCAGGGATTAGGGGAATGGGCTTTGCGGTCAAGCACAACAGGGATCCAATCCCAGCAACATTGCTTCCTAGCTCTGCCATCTTGGGTGAATTAGTTCTCTGAACCTCAGATTCCTCCTCTGCAAAAGGGAGATAATGTAATACCTCCTTCATGGGGCAGTGACTCAACATTTATCAAAAGCATGGCATACAATAAAAACTCAAAAAGAGGGCGCTAGAGATAGTACTAGCATTACCAGTAGTAGCAGCCACAGCCAGGACAGTATCTACAGAAACAAGAAGAGATTACAGTGACACAGAGCCGTGGGGTCGGTGGTGGGAAGATGCCAATATACATCCCAATGGGCGATGGGATCCCCATGGGAAGAAGGTGGGGCAGGCAGAGAGAACTGCACTGTGGGACACCATGTGCCTTGAGGAGAAATAGGGTGAGGAGGGCACCAAGAGGACAGGGGACACCCTGCCAGCTTACTCTCTTCCAAAATCCCATTTCCGCCCACACACCCAACACCTGACTGCTTTCCCCTTCCTTGGCACTGGCAGGTGGGTGGGTGCTGAGATAGCCTATCCTGCCAAGGACTGCTGGAAAAGGAGCCTTCTTTCCTCGTCCCTCCCAGAACTTATGTTGGCCACAGAGCCCTCCGACTCAGGGTGAGGGTACACAAGGCTTTTTATTGGCTCAGTTCCAGGCATTCGGCATCAGTGTGGGGCTCTCGCTGCTCCTGGGATCTGCCTTGTCTGTCTTCTCTCCATGGATCTTCAGGAGCCTTAGAGTCTGTCTCAGCTGCTTCACTTCCTCCCAGCTCTCCCTCCATTAGGGCCATCCTCTGTGGCAGACCCTACTCATGGAGTCTAAGGGGCCCGTGACCCCTGCGGGGACCCGAGGAAGTGAGGATTTTGGCAGCAGCATCTCACCCTGGGCCACGGAGGTTGCCCCGTAGGAGAGAAAACAGGCCTGTGAATCTGTGCCAGCCCTGCTGGGGGAAGGGGTGTCCCCATCCACGGTTAGGTGGCTTCAAAGGGGTCGCAGATCTGGTGGCTGCGTTTGGGCAGGCTGTGGCTCTGATGGCTCAGATGACCAGGATGGCCCTGGTGGGTTGGGTGGGTCGGGTGGCCCTGGTGGCTCTGATGGCCCTGGTGGTTGTGATGACCATGGCCCTGGAAAGTGTGGGTGTGGCTGGCACCAGCTGTGGTATTTTCCTGCTTGGCAAGGAAGCTCCCTTTCAGTTTCATCTCCACCTCCTCAAGAGCCTTCAGCTCCTCCTGGTTGATGTCTTTGGTCTCCACATGGCCCGAATGTTGGTACACCATGGCACGCTGCAGCATGGAGTTAGCCAGCTGCCGCCCCTTGCTGTCAATCTCCTTGGTGCAGGCAGCCACCGCAGCCCAGGTGGCCTCATCTGTGGAGGAGGATTTCCCCAACTCCTTGTGGGTCTCTTTGATCACTGAGGACCCAGACGTCCTCTGCCTGCTGGTGAAGGATTCCCGGTGAAGAGCTGTGCCTTCTCCTCCATGCCTCGTGGTGAAGGTCTCCACGTGAATTGTGCTGCTCGCCTCTCCATTCCCACTGTCAACTGGGGCAGTGGCAATGGGACTGTTGCTGACCGCCAGCTTCTCTTCAGAAAGGCGGCTAAAGTGACATTTGATCCAGTTCTCATTCTTTGGTTTGCAGGATTCTGCTGAGTAAAACCTGTCTACACACTCAGTAACTGACTTCCTTCTCTTCTTCCTCTGAATCCACAGCATGAGGCTTCCACCTCCTAGCAAGAAGGCAGCCACCAGCACCACTCGGCATGATGGTTGCTGGACGAGCTCCAGGAAAGTCTCCAGGATCCAATGCCAGGCAGGCAGAGCTAAGAGCACACTGGGAGTAGGAGAGCCAGGATGGGATGGTTCATGCTTGTAAGGGTAGGCTCCCCTAGGGTGTCTGGCAGGCAGACCCCCTGCTGCCCCTCCCTGGGAGCCCCTCCCACTTCAGCAATGAGCTCCATTGTGAGGAAGGCAGTGGGCGTGGGGTAAGGCCACAGCATCCCTCACCACAGCATCCCTCACGTCCAGTCTGGCAGGTAGTGCCTGAGGCCTGAGTCCTGTCTCCCACCCTGACAGTTGTCCCCAAGGTCAGTGGAAGGGCAACACATGGTAGATTGAATTATGAACCCCAAACTAGACATGTCTTAATCTTCATCTGCATTCCTATGGGTGTGAACCGATTGCAAAACGGATCTCTTGAAGAAGTCATTTTTAGTTAAGAAGTGGCCTAACTGAATGAAATTGGGTCTTATAATGAGAACTTGGAAGTCACAAAAGCCGGAAAGGAGGGAAAACATCACCCTGTGATGGGAGGCAGCAATACAAGCCAAGGAACCCCAAGGATGGCTGACAGCCAGCACCAGAACAGTACAGTCTTCAGGGATAAAGCAAGCATTGCCAATATCTTGATTTTGGACCTCTTCTGGCCTCAAAACTATGAGCCAATAAATTCCTATTGTTTAAAGCAACCCATTGTGTGGTATTTGTCATAGCAGCCTGGCAAACAAAGTCCCTTTTGCCTTCTGCTTGTGGCCTATTCTGCAATTCTTCCTTCCAGTCTTTGGTTTCTCCCCCTCCCCATCCTGTGGCCCCAGGGGGCAGAGACAGCTGGGGCAGGCTGGCCATGGCAGAAGGACCCCCTTGGCTGGGCTGCCATCTATTCCTGGCAGTGACTCCCCCCATCGGACCCACCCCTGCTGCTGGCTCAGTGCATTCCACTCTCACTTGTAGCACCCAGCCACTTTATAGGGTCCAGAGGGAAAAGGGGCCCGGGAAGGAGCTCATTCTGGAATAACATGAGGTCACAAGTACGGGGAGAAAAATATGGCTGAGAAGGCCGAGCAGATAAGACAGGAGACTTCACCAGGTCCCAGATCCCTGGGGCCATTCCAGGATGGAAACAAAATATTTTATTTAACAAAGTAATAACCTTAATATACACAAAGACAACTAGATCTTATCTCAAAATACCATAATGTACTCTATATGCTGAGATAACATGATACAAGTTTAAAGTTTTAGGGGAAACATCATCTTCCTCATCCTCCTGGAGTAACTCTATGGTCATCCACTAACCTCACTGGAAATAACAATTCAAAGTCCATCTCTGAGCTTGTTTGTGGGTATGAGTTCAGGGCCAAACAGCCCTCCTGTAATAATCTCTCCCTCGAATCTCTGCTCATAACTTGTATTTACAAAGAATATCCTTTATAATTTTTTTTAAAAGAACTACCATTTCAGGCAATGCCTTCCAGAAGAATCCCTTAACTGTTCACTAATTCATCAAGGGCAGGTTTCCGCCGCCTCTTTTGAGGACCTTAGCTTGTTGCTGGTGGCCCCTGCCACATGATAGGCAATGGTTCCCTCCTCTAACCCTTGAGTCCACTGAGTTGCAAAGCCTACCCCAGGGTCCAGGATACGGTCAAGAGAAATAGAAATTTTAGAACTCAAGTTGTTTGCTGCTCCCTTCCTGAACATTCTGGCTGTGTCCTGGGAGCACAAACAGGACCCTAGGGCTTTATGTTCTCTGTGCCATGACCCGGGTTTGAGCTTCTTGGAACAAGTAAATTGAACCCTTTGGCCAGAAGCCTGAAGGCTCAGTTCCCATTTTAAAATGAGGAAATTGGGTTAAGGAAATAAGTGATTTCTCCAATGTCATCATAACTGGCAGAACCAGAATTCTTATCTAGATGTTGAGCTCTTTCTACTACAGCCCCCTGCCTTCCCAGTATGTAGGAGAGAGTGAGTGAGAGCAGACACCAGCATGCGTTGCCGGGAGACGTGTGCCCCATGCCTCACCCCAGTGCTCCTGGGGCACCCCCATGCCCTCTGCAGCAGTGAGGGGGTGGGAGGAAAGGAGGGCCCAGAGAAGAGCCTGAGGGTCTCTGTGGATTGCGGACAACAGATGCAAAGTCCACCCACCAACTCCCCGTGCCAGGGTGTCCTTGAAGCTGAGGCAGAGACTTCTCTCTTTGAAGCTCAAAGCAGCTTCTCACTCTGCTTCAAGACAACCAGTTCTCAGCTCAAACTTTCAGGCCCCCATGAGCTGAGTCCCAGCAGAAATTTGTTTAGAGTTTGTGACCTTGCTCAGTGTGGGTGTCCACAGGGCCTTCACTGACCCTTAGGGAAGGTCACATCACCTCACCATGAGATAGGAACAGGGTCTCATTCAGGACAGTGATCACTGTCACATAGCAGCTTTGCCTACAGTGTGCAATCACACTGTCATTTTAATAATTATTCTCATTGGAGTTAATACCTTCTAATGTATATCACTCTTTGTACTTTACTGCATGCCTTCCACTTGCATGCTCTCATTTTTTTTCTCCCAACCATCCTATGAAATGAGCATTATTATTTCCATTTGTCAGGTAGGGAAACTGAGGTTTAGACAGATTATCCCACAGCGAAGTCAGTGGCAGAGTTGTGTTTTGAATGTGCAGTGTGAATTCCTATCTGCTATACTGTACTGCTTTGGTCTGAGCCACTCCATTCCCAAAACTGGTGCTGACCAGACTCTGTTTACTGATGGGTCCCCATATTCTGGTCTAGCAGTGCAGTGCAGTGCAGAGGAATCAGTGAAATGGGGTGAAACAGAGCATGCATCACAAAAATCCCAGCTGGATTCAAATCCCAGCTCAGCAAGTATTAGAGGAGTGATCTCGGGCAAGTGACTGTGTTATTCTGAAGCCTCAGATTCTCATCTGTCAAATGGGGCTATGGAGAATACTACCTCTGAGAACTGTCATGGGTGATGGTTGGGGGTGGCCGGCAGGATGGGTGGAATTTGCCAATTCTTCCACCTTCTTTGATTGCGTCCCTGGCTGTGCTGGGTGTTAGGTGTCACAAATATGATCTGGCCCTGTATCTTAGAGAGGAGGAAGCAAGTTGAGACAGCAACAGTGAAGGAGCTAGAACAGGAAGAATTCTGCCAAGGGAAGCTTTGCTCAGAGAATTTGTCTGAAAAGAGCTCTGAGGGAAGTGAAGATAAGCAGGAGTACTTGGTTGACAAGGACTATCACACCCCTTATATAGTTTGATCCCCACAATAATGCTGAGAGCTAAGAAATCACTTTAGCAGTTTACAGCTGGGGAAACTGAGGCAGGTGAGGTTCAGCCCAAGATAGGTCGCAGGCCAGCAGGCAGCTTCCCACCCATCTCCTGACTCCAGACCAGTGTCCCCAGTTCCTCTCCTATAATAAAATAATCCTGGGGTACTTGCCAAGCCCTGTGCAGCTTGACAGAGCCTGTGCACCTTCCCATGGTCTCTGGCTAAGGAGAATGGGGTCATTAACATCTCCCCCAATCCCCACAGTGGATAGGCCCAGCTTACCTCTGAAGGGGAGGGTGCCCAGTTTGTGCAGGTTCTCCTCCAGTTTCCCATAGTCCACCTCTTTGGTGGCCGTGAAGGGGGTGGTCACAGGGGGGTAGATGCCCGCAATGTCCACCTTCCTCCCCTCCCCTGAGGCCCAACCCCCCATGCTCCTGGACAAGGCCCTGCTCAGCCCCTGCCTCAACGATGACCAGACTCGGGGGGGAAGCATCTCGACAGGAGCCTGAGGCCCAGCTGCTCTCTGCCCCCGAGTGAGGCTGAGTCTGGACTCCTACCTGCTTCCCGGTTAATGAGCAACGTGAATGGTTAAAGATTTGCCGCCCCTTGATTTGTGGGCACTGGGGGAAGCTGGGGCTGGGCACCCCGAGGATCAGTGGCCAGGCCTGTAGGCTTCAGAGGCTCCTCCCTCCCTCTCTCTGGGGAGCAGCTGGAGAAACACCATAACCAGTGTCCCTCTGGCCAGACTGGACTGCTGGTTCGCGGCCCCTCCCCCCACAAGTTCCAGTCCCACAGCCGGGAGCCCGCTGGGATCCACTTGGCGCCTTCGCAGCCGCAGCCGGCGGAGCGATCCGCTGAGCCGGCCCTGCCTTCCAGGAGGCGTGGTGCGGCTGGGCCGCGAGCTGCTCCTGTACCCCGCGCGGCCCCTCCTGCCAAGGTCGCCACGTGACAGGCCCGCGCTGGCCACGCACAGCCCCACAGGATAGCAGTCTCGGGGAGGGGGCACAGGCCGAGTGCACCGCAGAGCTGATCCGTGCAGTGGCCACGCCTGGCCATGCGGTATTGGGAAGGGGCGGGAAAAACGGAGTAGCAGGGGAGGTGCAGGGAGAAGAGACAACAGGGGACAGGGAAGCAGCAGTGCTGGTTCAGGGGAGCCAAAGGACTCCAAACTTTCCTCTTCCCCACAGCCCATCCTTGTCCCCATTCTTTGGACACAAACGGAAATACCACAAATAGCAAAAATGACTTTTTTATTGCAGTAGCTTGCTGGGTGCTCCCGTGGGGGTGAGGGGCGCGGGGGAGAAGTACCGCTCCTGCTGCCTGTGTTACTGGGAGGCAGAGGAATGGCTGGGTCCTCAGAGTTAACTTTGGGCTGGCCCTGAGGTCATTCTGTGACCCTCTGGCTGCAAGCTGGGGAGGAGCCGGGTGCCCAGCTGGCCTGAAGCGGGTGTTCACTGGGCTGGCACAGGCTGGGGGGTCGCCTGCCCACTCTCAGCAGGATCCTCCAGCCCGTTCTGCTCCGTCCCTGGCTCGGGGTGTTCCAGGGCATGCCGGGTGTCAGCCTGCCACAGCTGCACCAGGTCCGTAGGAGTCTTTCCTGCCTGAGGGATCAAGAGGAGATCTGTTCACTGTTCAGAAGTCCTTACCTGGGGTAACCCTCATCTGCACCGGCGGTTCTCAACCAAAGCCAATAGGCAATGTCTGGAGACATTTTTGATTGTCACAGCTGGGGGGGGTACTTCTGGGCATCTAGTGGGTAGAGGCCAGAGATGCTGCTGAGCACAGGACTGACCCCTACCCCCAACAAAGAATTACCCAGGCAAAATGTCAATAATGCCAGGGTTGAGAAACCCGAATCTACACCCTCTCCAAATCTGCCTGTCTTTCCCATGACCCCTTAGCCTTTCTTGAGCCAAAGGGGCCCTCCAATTCCCACTCCCTTTTGTGATTGCTCTGCCCCCAAAGAAGAGCTTGGACAAGGGGACATAGGATCCTAAGAGAACTCAAGGACCACCAGACATCAATGCACCAACCAAGTGCTGGGGTTTTTCCAGATGTTGGTCTCCCTGCGTGGGCGTTGGGACCCTGTTTGGCCTATTTGGGGGCCTATGGTAAGTCCTCTTACTGCCCCTCCAGGCTGTTTCTCTGCAACTTGCACTCTGGGCATAGATTTGCATTCAGAGAGTTGGGAGGTGGGTGGTTGGGATGAGGTTCTGGAAGATGGTAACTTTACATGCTGGGGTGATGGGCCAGAGCCAAAGATACCCCTCCCCAGGCTGGGGCTTCCCCAGGAGCAGACCCTCCACTGTGAGAGCATTCCCAGGGCAGACTGTTTTGCTTAACTCTCTGTGTGCCTAGCCAAAGGCCTGGATGAGCAGTGCATTGACTACTGAATCAGGGAAGGGACAAACTTACCAGGTTCTTGGCCATCATGTCAGCCCCGTGCAGAAGCAGCAGTTTAATGATTTTGTAGCGGTTGAGCCTCACGGCATCATGCAGGGCACTGTCCCCTTCCTAGAGGCAGTGTGGCACTCAGCACAGCCCATGTGGCAGCAAGTGGGGAGAGGGGTGATAGGAGATGGGCTGGAGTCCTTGCTCAGAACCAAACAGTCCTGAGGACCCCAGAGGGAGGGACCACTCACATGTGGGAGCCCTTGGGCTGCCTGCACCCCCATGGTTGGGCTGGGCAGGAGAGAAACCAGTCACTCACTCTGTCTCTGGCATTGATGTCCAGGCCCTGGGATAGAAAGTGCGCCACAATCTCCACTTGCCCTGTCCGGACTGCCACATGCAGGGGGATGCTCAGCAGCTGGGTGGGGAGTGAGAGAGAACTGCTGGCCAAGGGGGCCTGGACTGGGGTAACCCTGGGGTCTGGGGTTGCCTTAATCCTTCCCTCAAATCCTCATGCCAAGACCTGAGCCCTGGAGGGAACAGGGAATGGTACAACTTCCCACCATCCTATTCAAGGATCTAACTCTAAAACTTTAAATTCCACCTCCTCCGAGAAGCCTTCTAAGATATCCCTCCCACCCAGCTGTGAGCGACTGCTCAGTCCTCTGTACTTCCTTCAATAATTATAATAGATGCCATTTATTAAGAGATGACTATGTGATGGACATGGCGAAAGCTTACAAAACATTAGCCTTATATGAATGAATTAAATAATTCATTTACATAATTTTCCTATCAAATCTACACAAGTACTCTACAAAATACCTATAGATTCCCCCATTTTAGAGATGAAAAACAGATGCTTAGCAGCAAAATGACTTGTCTAAGGTTCAACATGAAGGAATGAATGAGCAGAAGGATGATGGATAAATAAATAAATGGATGGATGTATGGATGGGTGGAAGGATGGATGGACAGATGAATGGATGGAAGGATGAGTAAACAAATAGGTAAAAGACGATGAAGGATTGCATGGATGAATAAATCCTGCATATATTGAGTGGTTCCAAAGCTCCCAGGGTGGTGGTTCTCTACTTCTCTCCTCTTGTCTGCTCTTCTTCTCCCCAATCCCAGATGGTGCTCCCCCAAGGGCCTGGGGTTGATGACAGGGACCCATCTCTGGGCTGCGACACCCAGCAGAACACTGCTTTAGTTTCCCTGCTCTTCAGCCACTCCCCAAAACAGACCAGTTTACTACCTTCCTGCCCTCTGGGCGTTTTTGCCCTTTTCCCCAACACACTCAGCTGCCCCAGTGCTTGGGAGCACTGTTGCCTCACCTTATCCCTCACATTGACATCTGCTCCTCGGCTTTGTAGGAGTTTCACCACCTCCAAATGGCCCCCACGGCAAGCCCAATGCATGGCTGTGCAGTCCAGCTACAAAGAAAGGAAGGGGCCTAATAGCAGAGCTGCAGGAAAGTGCCCTGGCAGAAGGGATCCAGCCAAGAGGGCTGGATATCTGAGGGAAGAGGAGCAGGGAAGGAGTAGGACCAGGGGCATTGACACAGACCAAGTAAAGCCAGAAGAAACCTCAGGGTTCATCTAGTCCAAACCAGAGGGGGAGAAACCTTGGGGGAGGAGATTGGGCTTGCCCAAGTCACAAAACCCACCGACATGGAGCCTGCACCCTGAAGCAGCCAATTTGTGCCCCAAGTTGCAGGCACAGAGGGGAGATATTGGTGCTGGACCCACCACCTACTTCCCACCCAATATCTGCCCCTTTGGCTCACCCGGTCCTGAAAGTCCACAGTGGCCCCACTCTCCAGAAGCTTCTCCAGGATCTCCATGTGGCCCTCCAGGGAGGCTCGGTGCAGTGCTGTCCGATGGAACTGCCCCCCAGAGAAGCTGTCAGGGCCTGGCCTCTGGCCCCGGCCTACACCTATCTCCCACCTGAGCCAAGGCCCTGGCCTTACCCTGCTTGATTCTGGTCCCTGGGCTGAATCCTGGCCTTGGATGCCCTCCTCTGCCCTTACCTTCTCTCTGCCTCCAAGCACATCAAGCCATGCCTTTGCACAGGCCATTCCCTGTGCCTGTAATACCTGTTTTGCCCTCATTCTCTTCCGTGTTTGATGGATCCCTGCTGCTATTTCAAGATGCAGCTCAGATGCCTTCAACTTCTTGAAACCTCTAGGCCAGACTGCCCCAGTGGGCCCAGGACCAGAAAGAGAGCACCCTGAGTGCCGGCTGCGCCTCCCTCAAATCTGTCTCCCCCGAGTGCCTGGCCCAGGGCCTGGATGAGCAGGTGCACCCTGGTTACTGAATCAAGGAAGGAACAAACTTCCTCCCTTCCTGAGGCAGCCAGCAGTCTCCTCCGGACTCAGGAAGCACTTGGCCCATAGCGTTTACCTCTCCCTTTCTGGATTATCTGATTTTATGTCAGTCTCCCACTTCTCTCAACCCTTGGCTTTTTCTTTTTTGTACTCCCAGCACTTGGCATGGTGCTTGGACAGATCGAAGAGATCAAGTCTCCTAAGTCTAAAGAATGGGACAGGCATGTGGTCAAAGCCTACAATAGCACAGGCTGACCGTCAATATGTTTGCAGAATAGAGAACGAGTGAGCACCCCAAGAAGTGTGACAGAGGGAAAACAAAAGAAGTATGCTATGACACCAGGAGAAACAAAAATAACATCATATCCCAGCATGTGTGTTGTAGTTTCAATAAATACTTATCGGGAGGCTTCTCTCAGAGGGAAGCAGGCCACTTTAGGCTACTTTACAGTGGAGGAAACTGGAATACGGCAGAGCCGGGATCTGGGTGGGGTGGGGGGTGGCAACTCTAACAGGAAAGCAGGTGCAGGAGCCGGGGTGGAAGCATCACCTCATCACAGGTATCAGCCGAACCTCCATCAGCCAGAAACTTCTCAACGACCTTCATCTTCCCCTCCACCGCTGCTTTCAGGAATGTCTCCTCCTCCACAGGGCCGGTCTGGAGGGCACGAATCCGGTCAGTGGGGGCCACCCTGCAGTGAGCCCAGGCCCTCCTCCCAGGTGCCCCTGCCCACACAGGTGTCCTCCCAGGTCCCTTACGATCTCCTCGGGCTCGGGGGGCGGCTCCTGGGGGGCGGCCAGCGCTTCTCGCTTTTTCTGCTTCCGTTTTTTCCGCAGCTCAATGAGGTTCTGGATTCCACCCACATCGATGATCTCCCGCCGCAGGTCCAGTGAAGTCTTGCGCACGCGCTCCTGGCCCTGCGTGAAGATGGCCATTGATCCCCATGCTGGGCTCAAGCATGGGGGCCTTGGGACCCCACGCTAAGCTGGAAGGGGGCAGGGAGACCTTCTCGATTGAGATGGGACCCAGGCCTCACCTTCCTTCCTAGGACTAGCAGCAGCTAAGGCATGATGGCTCAGGCCAGGACTGGGGTGGGGGGCTGCGGGTGGCTTCCGGGGGCTGCCCAGCTTCGGGACCACATGTGAGGTGAGCTGGGTGAGACAGTCTCAACGGCAATGCTTAGCCCAGGCCTTCAGAACAGGGTCTGAATCCTCGGCTCTCCACAGCAATTCTATTTTTCTCAAAATGAAAATAACTGTGTGTGTGATCATAAAAGTAATACTTGATTACCATGAAAAATAAAAATAAAACAGAAGCACACAAGGTAAGAAGAGAAAGTCCCTTCCTCCCAGAGATGAGCGCTGCTAGGGTTTGGTTTATGTCCCTTTCGTATGCTTGTCCTATGGAATCAGCCTCCACATGTGGTTCTGAAACCTGCTTTCTCTTAACAACCTGGAAATCTCTGCACACACCGGTCTCCCCCAGTCCGTTAATACCTGCCTTGTGCTCTGCCATGTGGCCTGGCCACCACCCCTCACTCAGGGCTTCCAAAATTTTCACAGGCACAGGAATCACCTGTGGTCTTGTTAACATGCAAATTCTGGCTCAGCAGGTCTGGGGTGAGGTCCAGACTGCATTTCTGTCAGGCTCCCGGAGGTGCCGATTCTGCTGGCTAGGGACCTCTCCAGCCCCTGAGCTCAGACGCTGGGTTCTCCCCACACTCACCTTAACCTTCTGGAAAGTCAGATTCTGAGTCCCCTGGTGCTTCTCGTCCTCTAACACCAGGATGTCCATGGGCATCTTCCGGGAGGTGGCTTCTCGGAGATTCTGGTAAGTGAGTGACAGCTCTGTTCTAGGACCTACCTGCAGCTCCCGAGGGAAGCAGGCAGCTTCCCCACAACCATCCGAGGAGCTCTCAGGGAACACCAGGCCTGGGGCCTGATGCTTCTGGAGGTCTCCACTTTGACCTCCAGGGCTCCTCTTCTGCTCCACTCCCAACTGGTCCTGGAGGGCCCAGGCAAAAGCAAACCCCAGTTTAAACACCAGTCTGCTGACTGCACCCAGGGTCCCTTACAAAACTCACTCCTGATGAAATAATTATTATAGGAACTGATAGTTGTTTTTTAAATGGCCTACTTTACTTGGCAATATAAAAGGTTAGCAACTCTATGTCAGACACCAAATTTATTTTGTTTTTCTTGTATTTTACTGATCTGTGATATCTTAAGATTTGGAAACTGTTGCTCTAAGGGACACCAAGGGATGGGAGTAAAAGCTCCTCAGCTTCCAGCTTAAATTGGACTCTAGATATTAACCCCATTCTCATTATAGCAATATTGGTTAAATTCTCTTCACATCTCCTCTCCACTTTTAGCTCTGATTTTTCTGGACTACTTCCTTGTGGCTTTCTCTCCTGTAAATAAAATCACTCTTTGTGAAGTGCTGGCACATGCCCCTCTGGAGTTCCTAGCACAACTTTGGTTGACGTGAGCCCAGTGCAGGTCTGGGGGCAGATGTGAATCGAGATGGCAGCTGGGCAGGAATAGCCTCCCTTACAGAGCACTCAGCTGCCTCTCTCCTTTCTCACTGCTTTCTGGTGCTCTACTCTTCAGGGGTGGTTTTTAGGGCTGATTTAATTCTTTGTTTTGAAGATCAGGCTGTCCACTGCCTTCTCCCTTCCATGTCAAGCTTACATGGCTTAAAGTCTCCCCAGTGCTGGCCTCACCTAAAACACTGCCTCTTCTTCCAGGGACAAGGAGTGACTAGGGCTGTGGTTCCAGCTGCATGAAGGACCCTGGCTGGCTCCTTGTGGTGCATCTAGAGGGCAGGGCCTCTGTCTTCATCAGCTTGATATCCCCAGGCCTATGGCAGGGCCTAGCACACAAGAAGTACTCAGTGAATGCTGGGTGAGTGAATGAATGAATGAGTGAATGCATGAGGGCAGATGGGTTCAGCATCTCCACTTATGCCTAAGTTCTCAGGGATGACCTGACCCAGTAAGCTCCCACAATAGAATCCTGGCCCCTGGGCTGGTCTCCAGGGCCCTCACCCCCCTCTGGGGGACATGCTGGATAGAAGCTCTCTTCCCAGGGCCTTGCTAGGCTGGGGCCTGGTGAGAACAACTGGGGACTCTAATGCCCACCTATATCTTACCTAGACTCTATAGCCCCTTACTTCAGATTTGTCTTTAGACTGGCACACAGTAGGCACTCAGTAAATGTTCATTAAATTGAATGCTAGTGTGTAAAAAACAAACAAAACTCCCATTCCTACTTCACAGACTGTGAATGAGAGATTCAAAGATTAAATGAGAGAAAACCCAAAAAATATGGGGCACGGTGCCCGGGACACAGTAGGTGCTCAGCGGGAAGGCTGGCTCTGTGGGCACGCAGTGTTCTCACAGCTGAGCTATATTTGTTGAATGAATGAATGGCTGAGGACTGCTCCGTGTCCCCTTGCTGAGGGTCCCCGTGTCCAGTGGCAGCGCTCCAGAAACGGCACAGGGGCATGACTCACTTCCCCTACCAGCCAGCCCGTGTGCACGTGTCCTTGGGGGAGTGAGAAGTGGGACTCTTGGAGAGCCAGGAATGCCCCGGCAAGCACTCAGCAGGCTCAGGCTATGCTCTTCATGACAAAAACCTGCCCTCTCTGTCCTCACCCTCATCTCCTTCTCCCTTGGAGCCCTGAGTCTTCCCCCTACCCCACCATCCCTCTTTTGGTCACTCTTCCTTTTTTGAATGGAGCTGCCTCTAAATTGATTTGTCTCCCAGCTCCCATTCCTTTTAGGACCAGTCCTTTCCTCCTCCAACAGGTTCTTCTACAGGCACCTTCCCAAAATAGGTCAGATGATACCTCACGACTCTTCCTTGCTCAACAACAGCTAGGGGCTCCCATTGCCTGCAGAACAAATATTTTTTATGTGGCCCTCTCTGGTTTGTCCCCCACCTCCCTTTTCAGTCTTACTCCTACTACCAAACCTTCTCATCCCAGCCACACTCTCACTCACCCGAACTTTAGCTCCTGTCATTTCCTTAGCCAGGAATATCTTCCCAGCTCCTGACCTCCACCTGCCATCCCTTATGGCCCGCCCAGCTCAAATACCATCCCACTCACAAGTAGTCCTGAGGGTCCACCACCCCTGCTCCATGCTCTTTCACTTCTTATTTAACAACTCTGTTGAACCCTTGCTTCTTATTCACTGTGCATCTGACAAATGTTGGTTAAAATGAACTCAGTGTTGGTAAAAAGAAGGCAGGATCTGGACGAAACTGATCTTCCCATTGCTCACGGCACCCGGCACTTGGCAGACATTCGTTTAAATAAAATGAAGAGTAGGACAAGCCGGCACCCCCAGCCCCACACTATATCTCTGAGAAAACACAATTGCCCAGAGCCCCATGCTCCAAAGGCCTCCTTGAGCAATCCATGCTTTCCTGCCCAGTGTCCTATCTCCCTCAGTTCCCATCCTTATTCTTCTGCAGTGACCAAGCACTGGAGTTTCTCACATCCCGGCTGCCCACGCGGCAGGTGGGGGGACCCCTGAGTCCAGGCTTCACGGCCGCGCATTCCCCACATTTCCGAGTGGCACCCCAGCTGCTCCTCCCTGTGCAGCCCGGCCGTCTCCCAAAGCCCAGGTAAGGCGCAGGGTCTCGGAGCCAGCCGGCTCCCCCACCCCACTGTCTCTCAGGTCTTGGGGCTGGGGCCTCAGTTAGCTACTGCCAGCAAGCCCCTTGTCGGGGAGCATCTTGGGGCAGGAATGAGGCCAGTCACGCCCTCCTCACCACAGGTGTGGCTGCCAGGTGCCCCCTTCCCTTGACAGCAGAGCTGGATCTCCTCAGACCCCCGTGCGTCCCCCCACACCCTGCCCCGCACCTTGCTCTCCTCCTCTTGCGCCAGCCGCTGCTCAATGAGCTCCGTGGCCCTCTGCACTGCCTCGGAGCCCTCCATGGTGCCGTCACTAACCCGCTGCAGCAGGCCACGGACCTCGGGGGCTTTATAGGCCACAGCACCCACCCCCACCCAGCCGGGTGCCTTTGCCATGAGCTCACTGGCCCGATTCTCCACCTGCCTCCCCCAACTGTCACCTTCACCTCAGACAGCCCCAGGGAATACAGAGGGCCATGGCCAGGAAGCAGGGATAGTTGCCCCTGCCACCCCCTGGCCCACTGGAGCAGGAGGATGCAGAGCCCTGAGAGCGGGGGCTGCAGGAAGGAGCTTGCCCAACCTCTGGCCTGCGGGATTGGGCTGCCTGGGCCTTAGCCAGGGCGGCTGGGATTGGACCACCTGGGCCTTAGCCAGGGCAGCTGGGCTGCACAAGGGGCCTGGGGGCTGCCCTGGCCAGGATGGCAGTGCCACCTGCTGGTGTCTGGAAACCCTGACCAACCAGAACTGGGAAAGGCCCTGAAAGCCAAACGTGGGGAGCCAAGACCATGTCCCTGCACTCACTGTCCTGTGAACAGGCCCTCCTGGCTGTGGGAAAGTGCAGACTCTGACTTCTCCAGGCCAGAGGGTCAGGGCAGCGGGTGGGAGCAAGAGCAGCAGCCTCCCTCTTTGCCCACCGGTCCCTCTCCCTCTGGGGTCCCACAGTGCCCCTAGTGAAGCATCGTCACTGCATTTGGCCATGTGTCCATCAGCCATGGACAAACCTCATGCATCTCTGTCTCCTCTTCAGAGTAAGTGCCCAGAAAGCCTCTGTAGGACATGCAGGGTCTTGCTTCAAAAGGAGTCTCAGGAAGTCACCAGAAGGGTCAGAGGGCAAGCCCAGGCCCAGCTGACCACACTGGCTCCTTCTGTTCATCCTCCTCTCTTATCAGGCCCAGACAGTGCCAAGGCTACCCTGACTAGGTCTGGCCATCCTCACAGTGGGATAAAAATACTCCATGCTGGAAGGAACAAGGGCCTGTATTGTCTAGTCCCACATGAGGAATTCCTGGGAGCAAGCCCTGGGTGGTTATGACCCGGGTTTAACCTGCCACTGAACAAGAGATGCCACAGCTGGTTCCGGAAAGTGCATGTGGCTGGCTCTTAGATACAGAAGCTTAACTAAGATTCCTCTCTCTTACTTAATAATTACATCCCCCTAAGCAAGCACAAGGAACTGGTTTCTTTTTCTCTCTGGTTTCCTTGCTGGCAAGCCCAAAACAAAACATTGACACGGGCTCATCATCTAAATTTGTCAGAGATTTTGCTTTCACATTACCAAGTGCAGAGTGGCTCCAGGATTTCCGCACACACCTCAGTCCTAAGGGCCTGGCTCACAGGAAGCCAGCACCCTCCTGCTGCAGGAGCTGATCAGCAGGTAACTAAAGCCACATTCTTGAGAACTGGCTTCCCCTTCAAAGCACTTTTGCACATTAATCCATTTCATCCACCCAACAACTGACGGAGGAAGCCAGGCAGGCAGCACTGCCTCCACTTTAACTATAAGCAAAGAGGTTCCGAGGTTAAGTGGCTTCTCCGGAGGGCCTGCAGAAACACTGGAGGAGTTGGGACCAGGGCCCAGAAGATGAGCGGCTTGAGGCTCGCTCCAAGGTACACTCTGCTGTGTGCAGAGGGGCTGGGTGAGGCCATGCACCCATCTGCTCCCACACCAGAACAGGCCCCCGGGGGACACACAGAGCTGCAGGAGAACTCAAAGTCAAATGCCAGGCAAGAGAAAAGGAGCAAAAGGCTTTATTGATAAATATGCAGATATGTCTGTACACAGGGACCTGCTATGGGGCCCACAACCAGGCTGCAGAGCCCCCACTGCTTGGGTTACAGCCAGGAGACGGCCCAGTGCAGACCCCTGCCACAGCAGCCCAGCTGTCCGGCCACCCGCCTCATCTCTGCCGATTGTGCTCGGGGTGGGGAGAGGCAGAGGCCCGCCTCAGGCTCCCCATGCCCTGGGGCTCACTGGCAGTCCCTCCCCTCCAAGGGACTGGCACTGTGCCCTGGGCAGAGTCAGGGGGTGCGGGCAGGAGAAGGAGACAGCTGCTGCTTCGGACCCTGAGCAGAAAACCGGAGTGAGCACAGCTGGCAGCCTTAGATGACACATCTGGCCCTTGGGGCTCAAACCTGCCCTGGGATGGAGGCAGCATGGATGGCCCCGTCCGCCTTTTCTCTGACAAGGTCAGCAAGGCCTGTGTGTGGCAGCACTACTTGCTGGGTGCTGGGCACTGGTGGCCCTGGGAGGCAGGGTCCCTTCATGGCACGCCCAGCAGCCATCCAGA
The DNA here is from genome assembly GCA_004027775.1 of Bradypus variegatus. Lineage (NCBI taxonomy): Eukaryota > Metazoa > Chordata > Mammalia > Pilosa > Bradypodidae > Bradypus > Bradypus variegatus. Next base: position 4,341 of record PVKY010000905.1, on the reverse strand, counting down.
GGGGAGTCGCCCCTGAAGAAATTAACAGCCCTTGGAGGTGGCAATAGGGTGGGGGCCTAGTGCTCCGGGCGGGAGGTCTCTCCGCCCCACAGAGGCCCTCCTCGGCCTCTCTTCCCAGGGGTCCATGGGCCCGTTAGTCCTGGGGTGGCGGGGGCTGGTTGATGATGACCTGGATGACAAAATCTTTCTGGATCTTGGTTTCCTGGAGCCGTGTGCGGTCTGTGAGCAGCTTCCCCGAGAAGAACCATCGCTGCCAGGATGGCTCGATGCCCTCCTGGGTGTGCAGCTGCCTCTTAAGCTGCCCCACTGTGTCGGCCAGGCTGGCACTGAGCCTCACGTCCTTGCCCGTGGAGAGGCGCACCTTCAGCGGAAACTCACGGCGCACGCTGGGGGTGGGCTCGGGGGGCTCCGCGATCTCCTCCTCTGTGCGCTCCAGCAGCAGATTCACAGGGGGAGAGAGGCAGTAGATGGGCAGCTGGTAGCGATTGCCCAGCTCGTCGTAGCATTCACAGAGGGTGCCTGTGGGAAGGGCGGGGCGGTCAGAGTCCACTCGGGGATGCACCACGGCCACCCCAGATTCCTCAAACCCACTGTACGCTTGGGTCTCTGCCTTACAACCAGAGGAGCACAAGTCTGGAGTCAGGAAGAACTGGGTTTGCGTCCTGGCTCCACCATGTACCAGCTCCTTCACTCTTGGAAATTACTTAACTTCCCAGTTGTTCGTTCGACAACACCTTCCTGAGCACATGTGCCAGGGGCTGCAGATACAAGGAGGAATGGAATGGCACAGGCCCTGCTCTTAGTGCTCATACCCTAATGGGCCTTGATTTCCTTATTTACTGGATCTTGAGCACTTACTAAATGCTGGACACAACTGAATGACATTAAGCACATATCACTGAGCTAGGCATTCCTACTTCATAGCTGATGTCACTGGGGCTCTAAATTCAGGAAGCTCCTTGCTCAAGGTCACCCAGCTAGGAAAGGAAGATGTTCAAGTTAAAACTCAGGTCTGTGACTCAAGAGTTCCACTAGTACCCTCTACCTAACCGGCCCCATAAGGTTGTCATTAATGAGATGCTGCAGCAGCAGCTTCTAGTTCAGTGCCCAGAACACAGGAAGCACCCAACAGAAGTTCCTTACCTTAGGTGTTCTGGGATCCCAAAGCACCCTGTGCAAATCTCTAGCTTGCTCTCATGGCACAACTTTGCGGGTTTGTTGGTGTACTTGCCAAGTCCCCTCATCGGGCCGGCAGGGGCTGTGCCTCATTTTTCTTTGCACCCTCACTCCTGGTCAATGCTCAGTAAAGGGTGCTTGAATGAACAAGTGAACAGCCTCACACACTCCCACCAGCTTTGACAGAAGCTCCTGACATGCGGCTGGTCACCCCCAAACCACCCTAATGAGCCCCCAGTGGCAGCAAAGATAAAGCCTTGGCCCCGTCCTCTCACCATGAGGCAGGGTGATGCTGGCTCCGTCCAGGATGGCCTGAGCCAGCTCATGGTCATTGGCCTCGGCCGCATAGGCGGCAGCCTTGAGGGCATCCCAGATCTCCTTGCGGCCCTCGAAGGCGGGTGCTGTGTCCCAAAACTCATCCCGTTTGCTCCGCAGCTGTCCGTCAGTCATAGGGTAGTCACTCTTCCACTTCAGCCGCTCCTTCTTCAGAGGCTCGTTGCGTCCTGGGCAGGACAGAAGGGAGAGGCTCAGCATCTCTAGAAGCCACCTGAGGTGCAGCCAGCCCTCCCCTGCCCCCCGCCTCTCCAGGCCAGGTGCACTGGCTCCTAGGATTTCCATCTCTGGGGGCCTTCCTCGGAGTCAGGAAAGATGCTGAAAACCACCTACCCCAGGGACATAAAGTACTTTTGCCAGCATATACTGCCTTTTGTTGTTGCTGTTTTAAGTTTAAATTTTACTCTTTCTTTGATTATAAAGTAGTACAAGTTTAGTGTAAAAAAAATCTGGGAAGAATGTGAATGTGTAAAAATGATAACTGCCACCATTTACGGAGCCTACCTGTGCTAGATCACAGGCGGGGGGCACTTTACATCCATTACTCATTTGATCCTTAAAACAACCCAACAGATGGGGAAACTAATTCTCTCAGATCACAGAAGCACCAATGTAACCCATGACTTTGATGCCAAAACCCACATTCTCACCACTGTCTGGACCAGGCTGTCCTTGGGAAAAAAAAATTACTCAGAATTCTACCTTCTAAAGTACTCACCGCTCACACCTAGACATCTCTCTTTCCAGCCTCCTTTTCCTCATTTTTCCTAATATAGTTGAGTTCATGTAATTAAATTTATGTCTTATATTCCTTGTTCCAGAAAGGATTTCAGATGTTTTCATGCCAGTATACAACTTTCTGCTTATCTCACTTATATTCTGTCAATTTTCCACATAATTAAAAATTATAAACAATGTTCATGGCTTATTAATACATGTAGATGCAGTTACAAAAAATATTTAAAAAAAAATAACCAAATAACCAAAAAAACCCCACAGCATCTAAAGAAGAAAACTATTCTGCCAACTGTCATTTTCCTAGTTACTGAGCCCTAAGCGACCTTCAAGACCCTCCAGAGCAAGGTCAAGACTGGGGGCAGAGGCATTTTCCAAGGGCTTCAGGAGGCTCAGTCACCTTAGAGCTGAAGGCAGAGTGATCCATAGGGGTGAGGTCTGTAAGATTCTGTTCCCAATATAACTCAGATCTCACCCAAGGCACAAGAGAGAAGTGGAACCAAAGCTGGCGTCACCACCAGGCTGCTCCCACCAGCTAGGGTAGGACAGGGGCTACTCAGGAGAAGAGAATGACATTCATGGCCACCAGTCATCTGAAAGGACCCCAAGGAAGTGCTTCACTTATATGCATTAACCCATCTCATTCTTGCCATAGCTTTGGGGGTAGGTGTTACTACCCCTATTTTACAGAGGATGGAAAAGGGGCAGAGAGATGACTTGCCCCAGATTGTCACAGAGCAAGGGCTCCATTTGAGGGCTGACTGAATCCACAAACAACCCCTCTGTGAGTTTGCTACCTGGGTGGTCAGAAAAGTCTCAAGCCAAACATTTAATTTAAAGCTTTCCTGGGTTGGCAGAAGCAAACAGAAATCCTCTTTGGAGGAAAACAACTTCAAACTGGGCCTAAAGGAATTCCTGAGATAAAGTTCCAAGAAAAATAAATAATGAGGCCATAGTTTTTTTTTTAAAATTACAACATACAAGGAAACAAGGCAATATAAACCAGAGCCAGTGAAAACAGCAGTCAGAAGAATCAGACTCACAAAATCTTCAGATATGGGATTTATCAGACGCAGATTATGAAATACCAAGTTTAAGAAATAAGAGAAACTTAAAAATGTGAACAAGGAATAAGAGATTATAAAGAATAAGCAAGAAGATTTAAAAAGAAATGAAAAATATAATAACTGAAATTCGGATAGTCTAACAGATGTTTAACTGAATTTCCACAAGGATACAATAAAGAATGGAGATGAAGCAATATCCAGAGATCATAAAGATCTCTGATTTGAATTTATATCTGATATATAAATTCAATATAATTCCAATAAGATTCCTCACTGCTTCCTACCCCAAGGAACTTGGCAAGCTGATTCTAGAATTAATATGGAAGAAAAAAGACACTCCTAGGGAAGAATAAGGTGGGAGAATGTGTACTAATTATAAATCTATAGTCGGCATAGTACTGGATCAAGGATAGACAAATGGGCCATTGGAGTAGAACAGAGAGCCCAGAAATAGACTCGAGAATATAGAGAAGCTTGCTTAAATGAGAGGGAGCACTGCTTGTTGGGGGATGGGGTGGGGGAAGATGGACAATTGGACATATGGCGTTGGGACTACAGGTTCTCCATATACAAAAACATGAGACAGAATCCCTACCTCACTCCAGCCACAAGAATCAAAACCAGAACAACCAAAGACTTCACTGTGAAGGAGAGAAAGGAGGCCCTGGAGGAACAGAAGACTGCAGTTTTGTCCACAGGTATTTTTGCAGAAGTCTGGCCTGGGGGTGTTTTTGCCTTGATCAAGGGGGTAGCTCCACTGCATGATTTCTGGACCCCTTTTCTCTTTGATGACTCCCTACGGGAGCTTTGATCCATCAGGATTCACCGTCTGTACATCACATCACCCATGGGGACCCCAGGGTGTGACACTTCTGCCCCTCCACTCAGTGACCCCGACGTCGGGGCTTTTTAAGTTCTGGAGCTGATTTCTATGGATTTCCTGCCGCCTTCCTCTTTGCCAGATGTCACTTCTCACTGCTCTCCATGTGTCTGCTGCTCCCAGCATGGGCAGAGGTCACGTCCAGCCAAA
>PVKY010000904.1:0-37917 GCA_004027775.1 Bradypus variegatus | reverse complement strand
TGTAGCTCTTTGCAGTCTTGCCTTCAGAATGTATTGCCTGACACAGCTGCTGCTGGAATGGGACAGAGCCACTGATGGCAGCTCTTTGCCCTGCAGGGTTAAGGCATCTCCCTGGCCCTACTGGGCTTCTCTGCTTCACAAAGTCTCTTTGATAAGCCCTGTGTACTCCCCTCACCCATGGCCGCCATTGAGGAAGGTGTCCCCTCCCATAGCTGAGAGGGGGATCTCCTCCCAGGACCTCAGCCCAGGCCCTGCTCATTCAGGGTCCTCCTGACTCCACTGCTTCCGTCAGGCACACTCTCAGCCCTCGCCATTTTGGAAAGCCATCCGCCATCACCCCCCCTCCACACACACATACACACACACAAAAAGGCTTATGGACCCCTGCAATGCTGGTAACGTCAGTTTTATTGGGTCTGGGGCGGCCACTGTGGCCTGACAGGGGCAAGCTCAGCCCTCACAGGTTGTTGAGTTCCAGCAGGGTCTGGTCCAGGGTCTGGTGAATCTCCACGTTCTCCTCCTTGGCACTGGCCAAGGTCTCTGCGAGGGGAAGCAGCACATGAGGAGGGGGATGGAGGCATGAGGGGGAGCATGAAGGGGAGACATGGGGGAGGTGACAGACAGACACGGAGACACAGGGAGGCAAGGACTCAGGGCTCTGAGGGCCCCAAGGCAGGGGCAAATGGATGGGTTGGCCAGGACAAAGGGAACAGGACAGACACCAGACACCTCCGTCAGGGCCTCTGGCTGGGGGCAGGGACCAGGGAGGTGGGATGGGAAGCCTGAGTCATAAACTAATTTGGTCTTCTTTAGAAGGTTTAAGAAACTTGGAAACAGAAGTAAAGACAAAGACTGAGCCAGGAAAGGGAGGGCTGGACAGACAGACAGACATGAGGCAGAAACAGACCTGCAGCTGCAGTGAAAGCCCCATGTTGCTGGCATCCAACGTTTTTCTGAACTTCATCCCAGACCTTTCGCACCCTTCTTGTACCTCCCCTGCACCTCCTCCCACTTCCCTTCCCAGCATTCCATTAACTCCTGGAAACCCAGCTAAGTGCTCCAAGGTCAGTGACAGGCCTGGGGTCTGCAGAAGGGCAAGTCTCAGAGGCACTAGTGGGGGTTGTGGTTCTTGATGGGGGGTCACACGTGCCCACATGCAGCAGCGAGAGGCAGAGCGCGGGGAGGGGATATTGGTGTGGGCCACGGTGCTTGTGAGAGGGCTCAGTGGGGAGGCGGTCACATTATTCAGGGTGTCTGTAAAAGCCAGGGGTCTCAAGAGTGAACTAGTGCTCCATGGGGGTGATGGCAGTGCTCTCTGGAGGGCAGGAAAACAGCACAGAGACCAAATTGAGAGTTTATTAAGCAGCAGAGAGAGGTGATGCCGGCTGGTGAGGGGGAAGTGGGTAGATAGAAGGATGAAGCAAGTGCCAGGGTGGCGGTGGATGTGATAGGGGCTCTCCCTAGGCTGCACCGAGCCTGACTGTGCAACGTCAACGATTTTTGTTCCTCCTGCCTACTCCCCTCCCCAGAGAGGGAACGGAAAGGAGAGGAGAGAAGGGGGCTGAGGAGACCACAGTGGTGTGGGGCTCAGAGGGAGGTGATGTCATTGAGCGCGTTGTCCAGCTCCTCGCTGATGGCCTTGTACTTCATCTTCTGTGCATAGACTTCGTCTGGGGGGTCCAGAGGGAGGGGGGCCAGGTGGGAGTGTGGGGAGAGGGAATGGAGGGACAGAGGAAAGGAAGGAGAGAGGGCAATGGAAAGAGAAGAAGAAATCAGACAGACATGGACAAGGACAGTGAGAGAGATGGGCCAGAGCACAGCCTCCCTCCTCCCCTCTCTGCATCCCTATCTCTTTTGTCCTTCTCTGGCCTCCAAATTGGTTCTTCCCCAGGGGCTTCTGCCCCACCCCAGGGACCTGGGGGCACAGGGCTCTGGATAAGCAGTGATGCTTCCTTCGGGGGAAGGGGAGAGGGTGCTTGTGAGCCAGAAAGGTCTAAAGTCCTAAAGTTGGAGATAGAATTGGGGCTTGCCTGTGAAGCCCAGAAGCAAGGGTTATCATAGGAGAAAAAAGAAAGACAATTTTAGGCACAATGTTGTTGAAAATAGTGAGAAATAGCCACAGAATAGCAAATACCTGGATGTTTTTTTCCACCAAATCTAGCTTAAAATAGTATTTTCTGTTAATGTCGTCATTTGAACCTAGATGTTAATTCAAATAGCTCTCTTTTCAACAGCCTCTGTGATAGAGCTCTATTGATTTGCGCTTGGAGATCAAATTGTCTAGATCTGGGCTCCTCAAATCTGCAGAGCAGCAGGCAGCAGCATTTACAGGAAGCCCAAGGTCAGCAAGCACTTCGGAATAGGGCCCAGGTATCTGTGTTTTAAAAACTCTCCAGGTGATTCTCACACGTGTTAAGGTGTGAGAAGCACTAGGGTTGATGTGCTGTAGCCAATGACAACTCCTCAAATAGCAAAAATTGCAAGCATAGCCCAGGGAGTCTGTGAAGTTCCCAGGGCGGGGGGGGGGGCAACCCTAGTTCCGTGATGGCTGATGGGATGGGATGTGAAGATGAGGGACAGCGTTATTGTCACAGGGGTGTTGATCTGCTAAAAAGGCTTAAAGAGGGAGTATCCCTTTTTACCTTCCAGGTCATCGATGGTTTTCTCCAACTTTGCCACAGACCTTTCAGCAAACTCTGCTCGGGTCTCAGCCTGGGGGTAAAGGAAGGATGGGGTAAATGGCAGGAAATGAAGCCCTCCCAGAGACCATTACCTAACCCTCCCAGAGACCATTACCTAAGTCAACCCCATCTCCCATCACTATGCCCCAATTCCCTGCCACAGGAAGTCTCTAGCAGGAATAGGGTGGCTTGACAGGGGCTGGGAATCGATAGGGGACTCTTACCTCCTTCAGCTTCTCCTCCAGCAGTTTGATCTCCTCTTCATATTTATCCTCTTTAGTGGAATACTTTTAGGGATATACACACACCATCAGTATATGGCCTCCATAAGTCCTTCGTTTCTCCAGTGAGCCCCATAAGCTACTCATGATCTTTTCTCCATTGAACACCCACTTCCTCCCTGCCTGGGCCCATCACCTCCCCTGAAGGACCCCCAATCTCACTGCCCCTCTACACCCCTCTACCTTGTCTGCTTGGGCCTCCAGGGATTTCAAGTTGTTGGTAACAATTTTCAGCTCCTCCTCTAGGTCCCCACATTTACTGCATGGGGTGCGTGGCAGGGTGGGTAGGGTGTGAGGGCACAGTGGGGTGAGACAGTGGAGATGGCACAGTGGGGGAGGGGTGGAGGAGAGAAGAAAAGAGCAGAGATGTGAGAGTGACAGCAGGCAGAGTTCAGAAGCCCCAGGCCCTTCCCGACCCCCAGCAGGCAGGAGAGAGCAGCCTGAGAGGAGGGGGGAAGATGATCTGAGAGAAGGTGCCATTGCCCAGCAAGGCCACTACCTCCTCCTCTGAGGCCACCAGGGACTTGAGGGCCTGATCCATGGTTCGAAGTTCTTCCTCCAGCTGCCTGGCTCGGCTGGGGGCAGCGGGAGGAGGTCAGAGGACAGGATCTGTCCCTGTGGCCCCGAGCCTGGGAACCTGCCCCCCTACCCCACTCCCCCACCATGCAGAATGCCCCAGAGCCACTGGCTCAGCCATCCGGGCTACCCTTACCTCTCAGCCACCTCAGCTCTCTCTTCTGAGCGCTCCAGCTCACCTTCCAGGATCACCAGCTTCCTGGCCACCTGGGGTGGGGTCAGGGGGAGAAGGACTAGATCAGTGGTGAACGACTGGGGGTATCTGGGGTTTGGGAGTGAGAAGGAAACAGGGCAGGGCTGTCACCTCCTCATATTTGCGGTCTGAGTCCTCAGCGATGTGCTTGGCCTCCTTCAGTTGCATCTCCTGCAGCTCCATCTTTTCCTCGTCCTTCATGGCCCGGTTCTCAATGACCTTCATTCCTCTGAGGGGCAGAGAGAGGGCACGGGTGGGTCAGGACCAGCAGAGGCAGGCTCCCTCCCCTCTCCCTGGTCCAGCCCTGAGGGCCTGCCCTGCCCACCTTTCACTCTCATCAGCTGCCTTCTCAGCCTCCTCCAGCTTTTGCAGGGCTGTGGCCAGGCGCTCCTGCGCCCGGTCCAGCTCCTCCTCTACCAACTGAATGCGGCGGTTCAGGGAGGCCACATCTGCCTCAGCCTGTGGGTCAGAGGTCAGAGGTCAGAAAGGCTTTGTCCGCCTTGGATGGAGAAAAGAGAGGCTTCAGAGGTTGGGAAGGTTCTTAGAAGGAATCTAGGCTTCCAAACTTCCAGCCTGTATTTTTCTCTTAACCCACCATCTTTTGCCCAGACTCTGCTCCAGCCAAAAACATCCATTTCTGGACAAGCGCCACTCCTCTCTTCTGGCACTGTGCAGAGTCTCCTGACGATTATCTGCTTGTAGGTCTCTCTGCCCCCAAGTCTGAGGCAGTCCTGATTCCTCCACAGCAGAGCCTGGCCCAGGTAAGCCAGCTGGGAGGATTTAGGCCAACCAGACCTCACCGAGGCCAAGAATAGCCAATCACAAAAGCAAACTCGATGACGTCACCAGCTGCCAGGCAGACTCCCAACAAGCGGCCCAAGAGGCCCGCCAAACATGTCGCTGTAGCCAAGGCCGGGAGGCAGCTGGGGGCGGGGCAGGGGCAGTGTGAGTGACAGATACTTGGACCCTGAGAAGGTCCATGAAAACTGATGATACCTTAAGAAAATGAGAGAGCAGGGGAAGAAGGGCCCTAAGGCATGAAAATAAGAGATGCCAAGAGGTTTGGAATTAAGAGCATCAGCTCTGAGTCAGACTGCTGTTGTCTTTGAGGCACAGCTCACTGCTCAACACTTGTGTGACCTCGTGCAACTTGTTTAGCTTCCCTAAGCCTCAGTTTCCTCCTTTGTAAATCGGAGCTGCCAATAATAGTTCCTCCTTCATCGGGCTATTCTGAGGTAATACGATTAATCAACAGGACCATCTGGGAGGCTTATAAAACCAAACTGTCCTCCAACTCCATGCTAGATCCACTGAAGTGGGATGGATCTCCAGGGAGGGGACATGGGCATCTTTTTTCCCACTTTTTTTGTTTAAGTTCCCAAGTGATTCTGATGACACACTAAATTTGAGAAAAAGTAAAATAATATACTGAGAGCACTTGAACACATTGCCTACAGTCAGCACTCCATAAATGTTAGATTGTCCCTGTATCTCCCTCAAAGACACCCGGACCCTGAGATTTAAGGCTGGAAGGAGAAAGGACCAGTGTAGAAGAACAGAAACTGACAAAAGAAAGGTGGCAGCTCTGGGACACAGGTGGTGGAGATCAGGTCTTGGGAGGTACTGTAGGGCAGGGTGAACACAGCTCCATATATAGAATGTAGATAGCAGCTTGTCCAGGTGCTGAAGGCACCTGGAGCTTGGCCACCTAGAATGAAAAGAGCCCATGGCAGGCACAGTGCCGGATGACTCAGTGTGGAAGGATTCTGGGGACAGCACTGGGGGTTGGGAGGAATGACTCTACGGGACACTGGAGGACTACTCTAGAGAGAGATGAGATGCTGTAAAGGGAAAAACTTCTTTGTGGTAGTGGTGAGATGGGATGACTCCAGGAAGTCTAAGAAGTCCTGGGGTCCTCCTCCCAGGACTGACCTTTGGTGTGGTTGCCCTTTCTTGCTCCTCAAGCGCTCTTTGTTTATAAGTGCTGCTCTCTAACCACAGGGCAGGCACTACTATCCCTATCAGACACCTGGGAGGCAAGAGAAGAGGGAGAAACTGAGGCACAGTGTAAGTTAACTGCTGGGTTCAAGGTCACACAAGTTTGGGCAGTATTTCCTATCTAGTCCTGGCATGGCTGCCCTGCTTCCCTAGCATGGTCCTATTCCACCCCCTCCTCTCCTGCCCCCACCCAGCTCCTTGGGTTTCCAGTCCTGCCTCCAGCTGCACTGGGCCTTGGTTATTTATAGAGTGTCAGATGCCCAGGGTCGTCTTCCCTAGCAGCTGCAGGTCAGTTCCCTCCCGAGTGCCAGGACTGGTGGAGAACCAAAACCAAAGACTGGAGGTCAGAGAAGCCCAACCTTGGTGGTGGTGGTGGGGAACATGGGGAACAGTCAACATGGTGATGCCACCTCTAGTGTTTCAGACCATGCTTTTTGCCAATTCCCCCACAGACCCCAAACTGGAGGCTCATCTTAATCTTAAAGCAATCCTGGGCAGAAGAAAAATGGGGAAACTGAGGCAGAGAATGGTGAAAATACTGTGTCCAAACACATAAGGCAATTCTCCTACCTCAAGGTGGGGGTTAGGAATGGCAGGAAGTGGAGAAGTCTACTGGAGCCAGGGGTCAAGGCCAGGAATTTCTAAAAGCCCCTCAGGAGTGTAACCCAAGTTAGGGTCCCATGTTAGGATTCTTCTCCCCTTCTCCAGCCCACCAGCACCTCATACCCACACCCCCTACACACCCCACAAATGTAGCTGCAGTCTCCTCTCCATTTTCAGCCGGAGGATTAATTGAGGTTGATGGTAAATTCTTATACCACCCACCCCCACGATGACTCACTGCTTGATCACTGCGCATTCTAAGAGCTGGAACCAAACAGAATTACAAGGCTAAATCCTCTGCGGGAAGTGGTAGGTGGTTTTGATTTACCCACTGTTTGGGTTTCTTTGTGCAAGCTTGCCCAAGCACGGGTTCCTCTGAGGAAACCATTTCTGTCCTGGGTGCTACAGAGATCTAGGTGCCCTTCTTGCCTTGTGCCCACACCCCGCCGGGATCCCTCTTCAGTGCACAAATTCCCCCTGTGGCCCCCCAGGCCCACACTCACGTCGGTGGCCTTCTTCTCGGCCTGCTCCAGTTTCTCCTGGGCATCCTTTACTGACTCAGAATACTTTTCCACCTCGTCTTCAGTCCCCTTCAGCTTCTTCTGGAGGGCCTGCTGCTCCTCCTCAAGCTGGGACACAGGGAGCTCAGTCAGCCAGGTCTGGGAGGGGGCCCAGGCCCAGCAAGGGGGCAGGGGTGTGTATGGTGGTGGCAAGTTATATTTGGAGGTTGGTGGGGAGGAAGAGGGATAGCAGAGGAGGGACAGTACAGTCAGGCATGTTGGGGGCACCTGGTGGGGGTGGAGAGAAAGCTTCAAGCCCCAGGGAGCCCTGTAAAGGCAGGAGTGGAAATGGGGGTTCTCACCAGGCTATGGTGGGCGAGTTGGAGGTGACTCTGGCTAGGGCTCTGGGATACTTACTGTGAAGGCCTGGGTCCCCACACTGGGTGACCCCTGGAGATCTCCAGCCTTGGAGAGCAGGCCTTGGGCTAAGGAACACAGGACAGGGGTCGCCCCATCCTGGGGGGAGAGGGAGGAGGAAGGGAAGAAAGGGGGCTGCACTGGGCCCAGGGTCCCCACCTGCTTGCAGCGGTCCTCAGCTTGCTTCTTGTCGGCCTCGGCCTGCTCGGCGCGGTCTATGGCATTCTCCTTGTCCAGCTTTAGCATCTGCATCTTCTTCTTGATGGCGTCCATGTCTGCGGTGGGGGGCGGGCCGACGGGCGGTGCGACTGGGCGGACGGGGCTGACTGCGCGGACCGGGGTCACGGGCGGCGGGCAAGGAGGACCAAGCCGGACTGAGATGTCCCAGCCGCGCGGGCGCCTAAAAGGCAGGGAGGGACCGGGCGGAGCCGGGGGCCGGGACCCTCCCCCACCGCGGCCCGAACCTTGTAGGGGCAGAAGCACCGCGGGGCCGGGGGGCGCGGTCGCCCCCTGTGCCCACACCCCCGGCACCGCCCCCTTTGGAACTCCGCCTCTCCGGAGCCGTCGGAAGGGAAAGCCGCTGGGACAGTGGGCTGGAGAAGCCCTAGTGCTGCGGAGGGGAGCAGACCCTCGGGCTGGGGGCTCCACGCTTCCTCTGAGTGACAGCCGAGTCCAATGGCAGCTGCGGCAGGGGGCCCTGGGGCTATTTCGGGGCGTTAGCTCACCGCAGCTGCCTGGGCGCAGGGAACCGTGTGCCTCCCTTTCAGCTGCGGCAGCCGCTGCCCTTAATTTAGAAGTTTCCTGTAAATCCCCCCGGATTAAATGTCTCTTGGGAGGCGGAGCTCCTCTGCGGTTCGAGTGCCTCAGTTTACCCTGAGTTCCAGGGTTTGCGTTACCGACAGGGTGGAACTAGAGGAGAATCTTAGCAGGGACTTGGGGAAACTGAGGCAGGAGGGGATTCCAGAGCTGAGTGCCGCCTGGCTGGCCCGGCTTGCTGCCCCCGAGGGCGGGCCTGACCTCTCTTCCCCTCGCTTCCCCTTCCAGCCCCCGCCTCTGGAGCCAGGGCCCCTCCTCTACCGCCCCGCGGCTCGGGACCCAGCTCCGCGCCCCGCTTGCCCCGCCCCCCAAGTGCCCCGCATATTTTCCACGCGACTAGGGCCCGGCAGGCCACCGTGCGCTCCCCGCCCCGCCGCCGTCCCCAGACGCGTCCCTCTCTGCTCCCTCCTCGCCCCCTTCCCGGCTCCGTCGGCCCGCCTGCTTCCCTCCGTCCCCCGCTTCCCCCTCTCCTTTCTCCCCCGCGCCTTCCCTTCTCCTCCCCTTCAACCCGCGGACTCTCCTCTCTTCCCCTGTGGGCCAACTTTATGCCGAAATTTCTTTTCTGCCCTTTTTTGGGATGTTTCCCCGTGGGAAGGCGGGGCCGAGCTGGGGCGGGGAAGGAGAAGGCGAGGGGAAGAATTCTTGGGCTGCTAGGGGCCGGGAGCCCAGGGATGATGCCTTCTCCCACCGAGGCTGCAAGAAACAGCCCCTGGAGCCGGGTCCTGGGGCTCCGGGAATCTGAGGCGCGGGGCTGTTTGCTTCCTCGGGGTGGAATGGGGGCCGAGGAAGTGGAGAGCCGCCCCGGTGGCGGAGGAGGGGAGAGGCTCGCTTCTCGCCGCCGCAGCAGCAGGAGGAGCGGGAGTGGGAGGCCTGAACTTTACCGGCGGGGGTGGGAACCATGGGAATCTAGGACCGGGGTGGGGGGGGGAGGGGAGGGGCGCGGAAATGTATCCAGATCTGCAGCGCTGTCTGCCTGCTAGACCTGGGACAATCCCCTACCTTGCCAGTGTTCACCACGACCTGAGCTTCCCGTGTTCCCCAAATGCCATGAAGAAACCCCATTCTACCCCACCCAGTAGCCCACGCTAGACCCCTGGGTGCCATGAAGCGCTCGCTGACTTCTCACAGCCACCTCATCGTGTGGCTTCCACCTCCTAGAAATCAGATTCTTCACGGAAGTCTGCTCTGGGGCTGCCTGGGGCAACTCCTTAAAGTATCTTCTCTAGGGCTGTGGTGGTCTTGTATGATTATCTGACCTATTCGTTCATTTTGTCTCTCCACACTGCTGCCAGAGAACTTTAAAGTTGATGCAAATAGAATCTAAAATTCTCCAGAACCCCTCCTTACTTCTTCCCCCCTTTGTGGATAAAAATCCACATTTCTTAATATGGTATAGCAGGCCCTTTTTTTGGTCCCTCCCTACCTCTCTAGCCTGGTCTCATTTCACTCCCAACCTCACCGCTAATATCCAGACTTGTCCTTCATGCTGCATTCATACTGAGCTACGCAGGAGCTGGAAATAGCCATATAGGCAATCTTTTCTTAAAGCTTCCACATTTTACCCACTCTGTTCCCTCTTCCTAAAATGCCCTTTCTCCAGGCTGATTCCAGGTGGCCTTTAAGACTCAGATCAAGTGTCAGCTTTTCTGGGAAGCCTTCCCTGGCCCCCCTCTCTCGACCTCCTCCACCAAATAGGTGCATGTACCCACATTCTCGTCATAGTCCCGTGTCATAACTGTGCTTGTACCTGTCTGTCTCCTCCACTGGTCTGTGAGTCCTTGAGAGCAGGTACAGTCGGTTTCAGTCCTGAATCCCCAACACCTAGCACAGCACCGGTAAATTTACTAGCTGGCACTCGGTAAATGTTTGCCAATGAATAGTGAGTCTCTATGTACCAGGCTCTGGTATACAAAGATAACTAATGGTGTGGCTCTAGAGGAACTCTTGGTCTAGTGCAGCAGTTCTCAAACTCTTTGGTCTTAGAACCCCTTTATAAACTTAAAAACTATTGGAGACCCCAAAGAGCTTTTGTCAAGGTGGGTTATATCTATCAATATTGAACATGTTAAAAAAAGAAACTGAGAAAATTTAAAAATGTTTCCTAATTCATTAAAAATAACAAAAAACCATTATGCATTGACCACATTAGCATAAATAACATTTTTATGAATAATAACTATATTTTCCCAAAAGAGAGGAAGGGCAATTATTTTACATTTTTGCTAATTTCTTTAATGTTTGACTTAATAGAGGACAGCTGGATTCTGTGTGCATTCAATCTCTTGCTATATGTTGGTTTGGTTGAAGTATATAAAGAAATTCTGGCTCCACATGGATAAGCAGTTGGAAACAGAGGATTATTTTTATAACCTTTGTAGATAATTGCAGACATTGTTCTCTGGTCCTACACCAAAACTTGACAAGTGGTAGTTTCTTAAGGATTAGTTGCAATGTACTATGCTACATTAAAGTCCATTGGGCTGTCTTGCACTTTGGATCTTTCATCCATGCATAGTTTTGTAACATCATACATTGGTCATTTGGAAAATAGTGAGTTATGCACATCTTCCAAAAGTTGATGTATTTCATTATATGTCATCCAAAAAAACCACATTCTCTAATGTCACCATGGGTTTCATCAGAAAAGTTTTGGGAGTCTGTCAAGCTCACAGCGGCAAATACAAGTTTTCCAAATTAAGATTTCTGTTTGAAAGCTCAAACTGTGTCACTGGCAACAAATACTGTCATTTCCCCCCCCCCTGAAGTGACAGATCCATTTTTTCCTTTTTTGAGAAAAGGTCAACCAGATACTTGAGTCTGAATCACTTTGTCATTCTTTTGAGGAAAAATGGTGTTTCATAAAAAAGTCAGCCAGTGCAGCTCACAACTCGAAGAACAGTGTCAGTGCTTTTCCTGGAGACACCATCTCACCTTGGAATGCAGCAGAAGTGCTTATTGGTACCTCCTGTTTCAATCACATAGAATGCTGAAAAGAGTCTATGATCAAGATTTCATAACATTAGGAAGTTTTTACTGCTTCATCAAGGACATTCCCAAGTGAAGCTGGCATTTATTTTTTAAATTGCTAATGCATGGCAGTGAAGAATACAATGACTATTAGTACAATTTGGTGACACTGCCTTGATTTGTGCTAGGGCAGTTTTACCTACCATTAGTATTAGTCTTATTATGAAAATAAGTTTGAACTTATGGAACCCTGAAAGGATATTGGAGCCCCCCAGTGGTCGGATGGCTACATTTGGAGAACTGGTGGTCTAATGGCTGTTTTCCCTTTCCCCAAAAGGGTCTCCGAGGCATCACTAGCAAGAGCTGTCCTCCTGAGAACATAGCAAGGAAGAGGTAGCAGGAGTAGGCAGCTGTCCTGTACACACAGCTGAAGAGTGTAGACTGAGACTGGACTACCACTTGCCAGGGAGGTTGTAAAAGGGATTTGATCTCCAAGGTCCTCAACTCATGACGCTGTATCGAACCTGAGGTCAGGCGGCCACAGCAGTAGGTTCTGGAGTTGCCAGTCCTCTGCGTCAGAGAAGTGATAATACATCTCTTTTTCCAGTGCTTAGCAAAGGCAAGGCTTAGTAAATATTGAATGAATGAATCATTGGTGACAGAAGTGATAGTAGAAGGTGGCACCTTCCCTAATGGGCTGTCCTGGGAGGACAAAGTAGTTTCGTCTACTTTAAATTTATTCCAATGGCACAGACGTAGGAGGTGTCAGGGTTTCAAGGAGGTGAGGGAAAGGTGCCCAGAGAAGTAGCAGAGGGGAAGTGTTTGTCTTCTACTTGGAAGAAGCAAAGAAATAACATACAGGCAGCAGGGTTGGCCGAAGAATCACATGTGAGAACAGGAGAGGACCTCAAGATGGCCAAACGGTTCAGGCTGTTGTGGGCAGGTGGGGAGTGGGGAGTGAATGTGGAAGTGGAAGCACTCAGCCTCCCCTCTACTGAACCTCCAGATCAGCAGGACAGGTGGAGCATGGCTACCAGCACCTGCCTGGCCTCTAGGGGAGCTCTACCTCCCGGCAGAGCTTACATCTGGAACCAGCCTTTTCAAGGCTTGGGAGGGCTTTGGAGTGGCCCACCTCAGTCACCAGTTGTATCTACCTGAGACAGCCTAACAGTTGCTTGCTAGCTGCCTCGACCAAATTTGTGACCATAGTTCTCTCTGGCTCAGTCACTTATATCTTATAGGCTTATTATTTATTTATTTTTTTAGCATAGCTGCTTTTGCAGATTTGAATCTGGCCAGGCACTGCATCTGTTCACATACTCTGAGTAGTTATGAAGAACACTGTCTCTGGTAGCCACAAAGAGCAGTGGCAGCTGCTGTCCCAGCAACAGAAGGACACCTGGAGAGGCTCAGGCACTGGCCAGCGAGCTAGGGGACTACAGGAGAATGACTTCTTGGGGACAGCTTTACTGACTACGAGGACTTCAGGGATTGGATGCAAGGAGGAGGAAGGGGCATCAGGGGGCAGATGGTCCCCCACAGGCTGGGGGACAGAACTCAATCCCACATTCTCCCCCACTCCCCTAGGGTGAATTTCCCATTTTCTCTTGAAGGCAGGCAGAGGTTGCAGGCAGAATCACCTTTATTGGAGCATGACCTGTTTGGGGCTTAACAACCCTACAGCCCTCATAGGTAGTTGAGGGTGGAAATAGATAGTATCAAAAGAGGATGAGTCGAGCTTAGGCTGTGGGGATTGGCTGGAAATCACTGGCAGGGTGGAGCAGGCCGGGGCCCTGGCAGGTTCAGATTGAGGTACAGCAGCGTTAATAATACTCTTGGAGCGTTAATACTCTGGGGAGGGGAGGCACTGAGGGCCCTAGGACAAGAAGGCACTTGGAGTCAGGGAGGGGACAGGGGATGTGCAGTGGGACTGGGCAGGGCCAGGCCCAGGGTTTGGCAGGCACTTTGGGGAGTGCTGGGGTTGGGCAGGTTGGGCCCTGATAGCCCAGAAGGCTTTGGTAGTGGCAGGCACAGTCTCTGAGCTGGGTCTGCATTAAATAGAAGCAGTTCCCTAGTGCTCATCTCGAAGCTCTGAAGGCAGGAACTTGTACTGTTGCTGCCGGATCTGAGCCAGCTTCTTCCGGGCCTCTTCCAGCTCTCGTTCCTTCCGAAGCATCTCTTCCTGTGCTGCAATGATCTGAGGGATGGAGAGCAGAGATTGAGTCAGGGCTTCTGGGTAGGTGGGACCAGCACAGGCCATGTGACTGCCCTCCTGAGCCTCCCTCTGAGGGTCTGAGGCAGAAGCTCACCTGGGCAATGCCCCCAACCATCTTTTCCTTCACCACCACTGTCTCATTCTCCTGGTCTTCAAAGGCTGCAGCCTTCTGCGCTGCTTTCACCAGGTTATCTGAGGCTCGCTTCACTGCATTGCCAGCAGCCTGGGCAGAGAGAAGGCAGCGTGAGGTTGAGAACTCAGATGGAGTCCCAGGGGGAGAGGGTCCTCAACCCCCTCATAGAAAAGCAGGCCTTGGGGGTGACAGTGTCAAGCAGTACAGCCCAGGTACAATGGGATGGGTCAGGGTTCCTCACCTGAAGCCGTTTCATTGCCTCGGAGTCCTGGTCAGCCTTGACTTTGCAGGCCACAAGGAGCTGGGCTGTAGAGGCCGCCACCTGCTTAGCTGATGAGATGAGCTTCTCCTGGCTGGCGTGGCCTTGTACAGCCGCATTGGCTGCCTCACACAGATTGTTGGTGGCTGCAGCCACCATCCGGGCCTAAAGCAGAGGGATTGAGATTAAAATACGCTTCTTGCCTGGAACATCCCCTCTCCAGCCCTCCCCAGTCTCTCAAGTTCACAGAGGCCTAATGGGCATTGAAAACTCACAGCAGAAATGAGGCCCTGGGACCACTGCCCATCATCCAGGGCATTGGCTGGGATGGCGCCCACCTGTGGAGGAAGAGGAGTGCCTACTTAGACCTCCTTACTGGAAGTCTCTCGGGCTATGGATGTGGGTTGTGGACAGCAAAGTTGCTGCCTTGTCCTCTTCCTGCTGGGTTTAAGTGCTTACCTTCCCTTGAGCTACCAGTTCTCTCTGGGCAGCTGATGCCGCCTTCACTAGGGCACTGGTGGCTGCTGCAATGGACTTGGCAGCTTCCAGTATTTGCTCCTCAAAGTTCAAGGACTCATCTGCCTCCTGCAATGAAGAGTCAGAGATGGTAGAGAGATGCAAAGTTGGAGAAGGGGGCTGGAAGTGGGGACGTCCTGCCATTATGAGAGCAGGGAAGAGGGAGGGAGCAGGACTAACCTTGGGTTTGGCGCGAGGCTTGAGTTGCTCCAGCTTTTTGGCAGCAGCCTCAATGGCGGCTGCAGCTCCCAGGAGCTCATTCTCAGCAATAACTGTGGGGTCTTCTGGGTCCACCCACTCTGTTCCTGGTGGGAGGAAAGGAGAAGGAAGGGGCTAAGGCAGAGCAGGGGAGACAGGAGCACTGGGCAAGCAAGGCTAGTATCACCAAACCTCTGGCACCTGTGGGGACTGTGGGCTGAGGCTAGCTCAAAGCACTTCCACAAGGAAGCAGAAATCTACCATGACAAGGGTTTCCCTTCCCTCCCTAAGCCTGGGCACCACTCACCCTTCATGGCCTCGGCAGCCTGTATGAGCTCAGTGACTGAACCAGCCACACGCTTGGAGTGTCCCGTCAACTGCTGCTTCAGTTCTGGGCTTGGCTTCTGCAAGGTCTGGGGAAAGGGTAGGGGAAGAACATCAGATCCTGGGTTCTACTCTGATCTATGAAACAAGACAGGCCATGGCCCCATGATCGCCCACCTCAGGCCACACCACACCAAACACCACACTGCCTGGCCACGTACACTGTGTATCACACTGCACACACAGTGAACATAGTGGGGCTGTACCTCACTCACCGGCTGACAAGCAGCAAGGAGAATGATGAAATGAAGAGAAAGAAGACATGATGAAAGTAGACAAAGTGGGAGTCAGGTGGAGAAGAGGAGATAAAAAGAAAGGAACAGGTAAGTAGCGAACCAAAGATAAAAATGATGGGGCCCCAGTGAAAGGGAAACTTGGAAACAACAGATTTGAGAAATAAGCTGGTGGGATGGGGAGGAGATTGAACAAAAAATTAGAGAGCTGGGTCTGATGATTGCAGGAAGAGGATTATGCATTCAAGGAGGCTGGGATGGAGTAAGTGACACCCTCTCTTACCAGCAGCACGTGGTCAAGCAGTTCTAGGTAGCCATTGGCACATTCCCGGCCATAGCGCAGGGCTCGAAGCCGCATATCAGGAGCCACATCTGGATGGTAAGCTGCTTCCTGTCCCCCAGAATAGTATGCTAGTTATAGGATCTCAAAGAGTTCCAGACCCCCACACTTCTGCAGTTTCTCCCCCACCAGGTTCTGTGCCAAGGCTGCCAGTACCCAGAGAAGCTCTAGATTTCTACCTTGCAGGCTCGAAGCATATCTGCAATAGCACGACGGCTCAAATTAGCTGTAGCAATGACATCTTCTTGGCGACAAGAATTGCCAGCAGCAACAGCTTTGGCTGTTGCCATGGTGATACCCTTGGTCATTCGAATGAAATCTTCTGGGGTAGAGGTCTTGGCAGGTGGCTCTGGGGAACAGAAAACCTGTTGGGGCAGAACAAGAAGGAAGATTTTACAGTGATTGGGGCTGTGAGATAATGCAATGCTCTGTGCATGTGCAGTCTGGTTTGTGCATGCCTTCATTCAACAAGCATGAACTTATTGTAGGTCAAGTCCTTGGAGAAGTCCACACATTCACAGCTAAAAAAACAGAAGGCAGTTGCTCATCATTTCCAACTGAAGTGACTGGGGAGAGTTTGTTTCAAATAAAAGTAGCATATTTTGAGCTAGGTTTTCATTTCTAAAATATTCAGAAGTCTTAAAGGAATGAGTGGCAGAGGTGGGGTGAGGAGGACTTGGGTCTTAGGAGATACAGATAACAGAAAAGCATTTTAGGTAAATGGAGGGGCACAAATAACCAGGATGTCAAAGTGGGAAAGTATCAAGGAATGTTCCACAATATAGGAATGGTGGAGAAAAGGTTCTTGGGGTCTTGACTATCAGACTGAAGATTGGAATCTTACATAAAAGTTAGTTATAAAAAATTTTGATGTATGTGTTTAGTCAATAAGTGTTTATTAAAGATCAGCCAGGTGGTAAATACTGTGCAAGATCCTGGGAATGCAGGGGGAACAAGATGGACAAGGTCTCAGTTCTCATGGAGCTTCCATTCTAGTTATAGATGCAGGCAATAAATAAGTAAACCAAAAAGCAGAAAAATCAAAGAGTGTGATTTGGGTTGTGATGCTGTGATGAGAAAAAAGGAGGGCTCTACTTCAGATAGGTGGTCAGGCAAGGCCTCTCTGAGGAGGTGACATTTAGCCTGAAGCCTGAAGTAC
Organism: Bradypus variegatus; assembly: GCA_004027775.1. NCBI lineage: Eukaryota > Metazoa > Chordata > Mammalia > Pilosa > Bradypodidae > Bradypus > Bradypus variegatus. The sequence goes on along the minus strand of PVKY010000904.1, from coordinate 21,448 downwards.
TAGAAGGAGCCAGATGTTCGTAAGACTGGAGAAAAGCAAGTGCAAGGGCCCTGCAGTGGGCAAGAACTTGACAAGTTCTTCTAACTGACGGAAGTTCAGTGTGACTGGGGTACAGAAAGGGAGAAGAGTGGGATAAGATGAGATTGGAGAAGTAGGGCAGGGGCCAAGGGGCCTTGTAGGTCATGGTAAGCTATAGCTTACTCCAGTATATAGTATACAGGTATCACTATAGCTGCAAGGGGACAGTCACTAAAGGGTTTATGCAGTGAAGTGACATAACCTAATTTATATTTTAAAAAGATAATTCTGGCTACTGTGTAGAGAGAATGGCTTAGGGAGGGTGAGAGTGGAAGCAGGGACATCAGGTAGGAGGCTGTTACATACGTCAGATAAGGCATGGTGATGGCTTGGATAAGGTGGTGGTGGTGGAGATAGTGAAAAGAGGAAATGGAATGTATCTTGGAGGGAGTATTAAGACTTGCTGATAGGCTTAGAGGTTGGGAATGAGAGAAAGGTGGCAGTTTAAGAGGTTAAAACTTGGTTTCTGGCTTTAGGAACTGAGTTACTGAAAGGTACCATTTACTGAGATGGGGAAGACTAGGGAAGGGGCCAGGTTTGGAAGCAGAAAGTTAGAGCTCCAATTTGGGATGGAACCAGAATGTCCAAAAGATGAATTTAGAAATTAGAAATGTAAGTAGGAGAAATAATAGTAGTAGAGATCAAAGGCAGGTAGACCAGGTAGAAAATTGGTATGACAGTCAAAGCAAGAGAGAGCTACTGAAAGTCTGAATTAGAGTTCTAACAGGTATCTGGAGAGGAGGCATGAATGGCAAGGAGAATGGAGAAGGGTGGTTGAAAGGACCTGACAACTGCCTGGATGGTGAATCAGTGAAGTCAAAGATGACCGAGGTGAATCTTCAGGGCTGGGAGATTGTTACACCATTCACAGGAAGTGATACATCAGGAAGAAAAACTGGTTTGGAGGCAATGCCTAAAGGTGATGATATGAAACAGATAGAACTGGAAGTCAACTTCTTGAAAGAAGAACTGGAAGGCAACTTCTTGAAAGAATAGAAGAAGGTTATTCTGGGAAGGCCTCTATGCTTAGAAGGGGTAGAAGGTAGATGGGGTAAATATGATTCAGTGAGTACCACAGAAGATGTTAGAGAAGCAAGAGAAAAACTAGTGCCAAGGAAGGCAAAGGAAGAAAGCACTTTAAAGAGAGCCTTGTTGACAGAGTCAAATGCTTTGGAAATGTTTGAAGAGGAAAAAGACAAAGAAGAGGCCACTGAGTATGGCAACTTAGGAGGCTGTTGGTGACTCTGGAGAAAGTGGGAGTGGTGGCGACAGACACAGGCTGTAAATGCTTAGGAGTAAATAGGTGAGGACCTGAGGGACATGAGCATGGCTCACTTAAGAAGTCTGGGGATGAACAAGAACGTGTGCATGTTTACATTTCTGTGAATACATGTGAAATACAGGTTCACAATCTATCTGACCCAAGGCCCTGATGCCCCAGACTCTCTCACCGCCAGTTCCTGCCGTATGTGTTCTGTGGTTGCTTCCAGGGCCCGTGTGCCTTTGGTGGCCTCATCTTCCACAGCTTTCACTGTCTTCAGCAATGATGTCACATTGGTCACCATCACCTGGGGGCATCAGAGGAGCAGGGGAGGGAATCGTTTTAAGGAGCAGGAGGAAGCACATTAATCCCCTCCCTCTCCTGATGTTGCTCTCATTTTTTCCCACCTTGGCAGAGTTCTTGAGCTGCCACACAGCAGGGTCATCCCCAACTTTGCCAGCTGCAGCCTTTGTGGCACTGATGAGGTCTCCCAGGGCCTTGGCCACATCTTTCACTGCATTGATCAGCACCACCTGCATGGGAGAGAGGAAGCTCTGATCTATGGGAGGAAAAAGGGGAACAGAAAGTTGTTCTGACCAGAATTGGGGGTGTCAGGTGAATACCTGGGTCTCAGGGTCCTCGGCTCCCAGGCTGGCTGCACCCAGCTTGACCACATCAGCGAGGCGAGTGATGGTGGCCACGGAAGACTGGGCAGCCTGAGCCAACTTCTCCTGACTCCCAGCTGCATTCTGCACCAGGACCTTGGTGTCCTCCACCAGCACCTTTGCAGTCTTCAGGATGCCCTCCCTGAGGGATGGCCCAAACCAGTCAGTCCTCCTCAGTTCTCTCCCAGGCAGGCCCCATACCCCAACCGGCCTCCCTGGGGCCCAGTTCCCTCCTCACCGGTGGTCAGCAAAAGTTTCAGCCCCCTCACGATTGAGTGTGCCAGCTGTAGCAAACATGATGGTGGTGTCCAGGTCAGCGATGATACCAGACACTGCACTGGCAGCAGTGATACAGGCCTGGGTGCCGCGATTCCCAGCTTGGAGTGCAGCCAGGACATGGGAGACCTGGGGTGGAGAAAGGCACAGGGTGACTGTGGTAGGTGCCAGGTAAAGGGGAGAGCTCACCCATGCCTAGGAGAAGGGACAAGGGTAGAGGGCTGGGAAGGTGGGAGGAGGGTGGGAAAGGCTGCAGAGTTGGGGAACCAGCCCCACAGTCCCCAGAGGTGAGCACGGGCACCTTCTCAGACACCCTCCGGGCACACTCTATGAGCTCCTTCTTGGTGTAGGCATCGCTGGGGCTGCACTGCAGGGCGCCTGCCTTGGTGACCAGAGCAGCACAGCCATGCCCCAGCTCCTGCACCCGGTGCTTGATGTGGGCACCTATCTGTGAGCACATGGAAGAGAGAGATGGATTTTATAAGGGGCCCTCAGGGCACCTCCATTGTGCTTAGAGGTGTATTATGGAGGAGTCACTAAGGACACAGGAAAAAACATGTGTCTCAGACTGAAGGAGTTGAGAGAAAAAGTTCCCAGCATGTGGACTCTGCCTGTTTCCAAACCTTTTGGCAGCACGTCACCTCCTACATGTGGAAAACAGCAGCAGTGGACACCAACTGATGAGGATTATGCTAAGCACAGTGGGGAGGAGGGAGAGAAGCACTTTGTGCCAGTATGTATGAATCAGACAGCCAGGGATTACAATTTGGCCTGATCAGGGTTGGAGGGAGGAGAATTTTGGGGTGGGGATTAGGTGTGTCGGATTAAGATCCTTTTACTTGCTTTCTTGGAAAGCCAGGAGCTTAAGGAAGGAAGCACTTCATGGGTTTGCAAAAAGGAAGATATAAGGAGCAGAGAAGCAGCTGTAGGCCCAGAAGTGAGTCAGCAGAGTCAACAGAGGCAGAATAGGGGAACCTCAAGAGCCTGAGCCATCTCTTAGCCCTGAGACCCTGGCATGTACACAGACCCGTGGTCACTCCCTAACAGAGTGGCTCTGAGGTTGCGTTCTTGTTTCCATGAAAGACAGAGCGAGAGGGGGCAGCCCAGGAGGCTGGCCTGAGGGGAATGAGGGGCATGCTACTGACATTTCCCATGAGGGGTTGGGAGGCCACATTTACCTCTTCATTTTCAGCAGCCACAGCTGCAGGCTTGGCCTGTAAGGCCAGACGGCCATAGTCACTGGTAAGCTGGTTAGCGAGAGGGCCCAGCTCCTCAGGGCTGGTGTTTGACTTGGTTACCTGTTGATAATGGAACAAGTGAGGTTATGTTCAAACTTAGCTCTCCAAAGGCAGTCCTTTTATACTCTCCCAGACTCACCATCTCCTGAACGGTGACTGCAATGGCCTTGGCTGTCCGCACCATAGTTGTCTGGTAATCCACGAAGGAACCTTCTGGTTCACCCATTGGTCCTTCATCTAGCTGAGGGGTGAGGGTATGAGGAAGGGGAAAAAGGGTCAGGGTCTGTGCCACTGTGCTCAGGGTAGCCTCAGTGCCCACAGGCACCCCAAGACTCTAACCTGGTTGATGGCCTGGGTGATCGAGTCTACCATGCCACCGACGACCCCAGCAGCACTGGCTGCCTCGTTGAGGGTTGTTGTCAGGTCCTCCACAGCCTCTGTCATCATCTGCACAGCCTCCTCTAGGGCTTCCTGGGTGTGAGCTGCTTGCTGTGGGGGCACAACTGACTGAGTGGAAGGGGCCCTGCTGTTCTTGCCTCTCTGACCTCTTTCTAGAAGTCGCCTCTCCCTCCCTCCCAGCCCCCAATACCTTGGGGTTGCCCCCTGCCTCCTTGGCTGTATACAGCAGCTGCAGGGCAGACTCTGCCAAAGTTTTAGTCTGATCCAGGAGTGCCATCTGCTGTGGGTGGCTCAGGGTCTTGGAGGCAGCACCCACTGCAGCCAGGGTGAGTGGCTCAAAGTACTGGGCCATCTGGGACACCTGAGGCAAGGGGCCAGGATGAATCAGTCAGGCCAGATACTCTCCCTCACCTTACCTCCCAGGGTGTCCCACCTGTCCTCCCAGGTACCTTGTGCCCCAGCTGGGAGGCTTCAGCCCGGGCAGCACTGGCCAGAGGCTCGATAAGATGGGAGATCTCCTGTACTGCAGTGAGCATCTGAGTATGTAAGGCCTGAGGAGGAAGGGGATGTCAGCAGTCATTCTTACCTGGAATAGGGCCCACTGGCTGTGTAGAACCCTGTTCTTCCCTCATACCTGATTAAATAACCCACCTTGATTAACAGTACACTTAGAAAAATGGCTGCCATCAATTGTAACAAATGTTCCACACCAATGCAAGGTGTTGGTAGGGTGGTATATGGGGATCCTGTATTGTATGCATGCTTGCTTTGTAAACCCACAATTTCTCTAACCCATCTTAGCATGCTCTGTCCCCTCCAAATCCTTGAGTTCACTCTGTCCCCCATCTTCCTCAAGTCTGACATCTCTCTCACCAGACACAACCTTTCATAAAACCCCTTCCCCCTCACCTCTTGAGAAATTCCCTCACGGGGAGCAAGCTGCTGGCTGACTGCAGCAAGGGAAGCCTGGTCGAGGTCCCGTAGACAGCTGTTCAGAGCTGCAATGGCTGCCTCACACTCCAGCTGCCCTGGAGCATTGTCCCTGCAGACACATCATAGGCTCCAACACCAAGATGCCTCCTCTTAAAACAAGGTTAGCCTATCTCCCACTGTATCCCCCAACTTGTGGACAACAGGTGTCCTCCAACACTTCCCATGTCACTGCATCTAGGTGGCCAGCCCCTCCACTCTGCTACAATATATGTCCCTCAATCAACCAGTACTCCACCCTTCAGTACCTCATGCTTGTAATAAGCTTCTTGATGGAGTCCGAGACAGTGCGGGAGTGGCCAGCCAGCACTGACCAGCGGGGGGGATCCCGGGGATTGACTGCTAGGGCCCGCGCTGTCTGGATTAGTCCCCCAGCACTCTCCAACATTGTCTTGGCAGAGACAACAATGGGCTCCATGGCAGCCCGGCCCTGGGAAGAGGGGAGGCAGGGAGTAAGGCTCAAGATTGAGGTGAAAATGAAAAATGAGATCATAAGCTGGCCTATGGGTTCTCCTTTAGCATTGCCTCACCTCAGGGCTGATCTGTGCAGGAATGCTGGAGAACTCAGGGTTGGATGCAAAGGCACTCAGATTGTCCACTGCCTCCAGCAGAGGGGCTGTTGCTGCCCGGCACTGGGCCCGGTTCTCTTCTGTGAAGGCCCCGTCTAGCGCCTGAAGTGGGAGTGACCAAGAGGCCCTCAGACTGCTGCATGGGAGGTGAAGCCCAAGTCTCCCTCCCAGGGCTTCCAGGGGTTTGGGGAGAGGTTGGGGATGATCAATATGATAGGAAAGGGCTTGGGCTCAGGCAGATGGGATTTGGTAGGTCTCAGGGAATAACTGGGGGCCCAGGGAAGAGAAGATTGACAGGTCAGGGAGATGCTGGCAAATCAGACACTAGAACCTTGATGGTCTTGACGAGATTTGCTGTGCTGTTGGCCACTTCCTTGGCTGACTGTACAAACTGGCGCTTGGCGGTGGGGTTGGCAGTACGGGCAGAAGCCAGGCGGCAGCTGTTACACAGTGCAGAGGTGTGTTTGGCCACAATAGTGGCTGCAGAGAGCACCTGAGGGGACAGACATGTAGAAAAGTCATGATGAGGGTGAGTGCATATTCCCAAGGGGGAGCCATTTTAGGGTAGGGGGATGTAGAGGCATATCCTTGGTAGTCTGATTAGGAAAGACAGAGTCACTTCAAGAGTCAAGATTTGGGGAGAGAAAGAGCCCATAGATTGAGTATGGGGGAGGGGAAGTTGGGAGACAGACACACTGATGGAGAAATTGTAACAGGGATAGTGGGAAGTTAGCTCAAACATCTACAGAAGTTGTGAATTTAGCAGTAACTGAAAGAATGATGATGAGAAGCATGGAAGGAGAAGATAATGACCCAAAGAAAAGCTGTGTTGGGAAGGTTAGAGATGGGTCCCTGCCCTTCTCCCCTTCCCTGCATGCCCTGCTTCTCCCTCTTCTCCATAGGGGTTATTCCATCCTGGCTCAGTACCCCTTCCCAGACCTGCCCATGATACCCATTTCCTTGAGTTACCTGGGCCTGGGTGCAGCCAGGCTCCCCCAAACTCTGACAGGCCATCTGAATTGCCTGGTTTGCACGAGCAAACTGTGTGGGCTCTACCAGCCCTTGCTGTCCAGCTTGGCTATTGGGATCAGAGACGCCAACCAGATATGCAGCCTGAGGAAGAAAAAGGGGGATGGGGTAAGGAATCCACATTTCTGGGAGAAATGCATAGTGACAATGGGAAACAAAAGGGAGTAGGGGATATTTTTCCCCATAGGTCTAGGTGAGTGGAGGTACATTAATTAATAAACTGTAGTTACACTGTTAAAAAAAAAAACCAAACTCTCCTGTTTTATTTAAATATGCTCAAACATTTCAGAAAATTAAGAAAGTGAAAAAAGGAAAACCACACAGTGTTTCTTCAAACTTCTGTTTAGATATATGTGTTTTAAAGTAAAAAACATTGCTTACTATTGAGTAGCAGTGAAAAGAAGTTCAAAAGCACCTTCTCCCCCCACCAGAGGCAAACCCTCTTTTAAAGACATAATTTTAAAACTATGGGGTTGTTAGGCTAATTGACATTTACAGCATCTCCCACCTTCAGAGACTTGGAAAGAGGGAAGGGTATAATGGTTGCCAAGGAAACATTTTTATGACTGGAAAACATCATAGCATTTGACTCATACTTCAATCAACACATGGTAATTTTGCTTTTCCTCTTTATGTTTTCCAGAAATAAGTGAAAAATAAACAAACAAAGAGGTTTTAAAAGTCAAGATCTATACAGCAGGACACCCAAGATAAGAGGGCAAAGGAAGATAGGTAGGGGAGACTGAGGGAGTAGGACGGTAGAATTTTAGGGAAAAAGCAGTCTGAGATGATGAACTTTCAAGCCTGTTTTGAGAATTCATATACTAAAGCAAAAATACTCTCCAAGTTTATAGAAAATAGTTCTATACTTGACTTTGTAGAAAAAGGCCAGGTTAAGTTAAGTGGTGACTCAACCTAAAAATCTAGTCACTGGTGCTATTTTAATAAAGTAATATTTATATGCTCATTAGTATATATTGAGAAAGGCACAACTGGAAAAGACCTAACAGTTTGCCAGGGTAATCATAACTCAAAGCACTACTATTCAGGGGTTAAAGCTGCCAGAATCATTGGTGTCCAATGATTGCTAACAGATATCTCCTCTTCAGGATGGAGAAAAACCACAGCTTTCAGAGTTGGTTTTGCAAACAGAAACTTCTTAGTTTATCTACATGTGTGTCAGGCTGAGAGGAGGTGGGGTAGGGAAAGCAGGGGTTATTCCAGGAACCCATCTCAGGTAAACAACCTGTGCAGCTGCCTCAGTGAAGCCACAGAGCGCCTTGGAGGCTGTGGCAATGGCCTCCCCAAACTCCGGCAGGTTTCCGTTCTTGGCATTTTGGGAGATTCCAGTCATGGCCTCACCCAGCACCTGAGGAAAAGAGGGTAATCAGCAGAGTCAGATCCAGTCCTCAGAAGGGTAGAGCAGCGTTTGGTTAGTGCCATCTTACCTGGGTTCCTGTCTATACTTACCTTTGAGTTCTCCATTACACTGTCCAGGCAGCCAAAGTAGGACATGTCATTGATGGGCTGGACTGGGTTCTCCAGGAGTTCCCGGACTGTCTGTGTAGGGGGAGGGAGAAGTGAGATTCAAGACACTTCCCTCACCCCTACCTTCCTCTACCTGAACCCCATTTAGCTTGCCAAGTGCCCACCTCCAATTCCCGCAGGGCATTGTCACACTCTTTCTGGCCTGGTGCCTGCTGGGTGCACATGGTAATGAGCTGGTTGATGCTGTCAGTTACCGCCCTGGGAGGACAGAAAGTTGAGTGAATGGCAGCATAGGTCATTAATCCTGGGTCCAGTACATGCAGGAATTCTTTAGCTATTTCTCTTTTGCCTGTAACCACTCATGAGCCAGGGACTTCTCATGAAATGCCCCCTCCCCAGTTTCTTGCCAACACTCTAAGGGCTATGATTCCTAGCTCCAGCATACCGGGCAGCTGCAGCCAACTGACTCTTGAGGTTGGGAGCAGCAGGGTCAGTGGACAGGGCCTTGGCAGCCAGAAGAAGTTTGCTTGAAGACATGGAGATGCCCTTCAAGTTGGACACAACCTGGGCCCGGTCCTCCTGGCTCTGGAGTGGGTGAGAAGGTCAATACATTGTCCAGTCCTTTCCTATCTGTCTCAAAAATGGATCTCCTTTCCCAGACACCCAAGTACTGCTAGACTCTGGGAGAGAGGAGGGAGTCAGGAGCAGGCCAGAACTCTGATCACCCAGGAGTCTCCTATCCAACCCTTGAAGGGGACCAGGCAACCAGACCCTCTGACTCTTCATACCGGAGCCTGTCCTGCCATCTCCACGCCAGCTTCCAGGAAGGTGCTGAAGTCCTGTCCAAATCGACCTGAGGCTCGAGCCAGGTCCTGAGGGGTTCCCCGAGAGGCCTGCACCAGCTCTGTGGCTGCCTGATTCAGTCCAGCAGCTGCCTCATTCAGCCGGCTTTGAGCTTCTTGAAATGTCCCAGTGCTGGGGGGAAGCTGCAGGGTTGGAGAGGAAGTCAGAAGGAGGGATAGGGATGAGATGTGAAGGAGTGTTTGGTAAAGAAGGGGTGGGAGAGAGGGCACATAACCTGGGAGTACTGAGGGGATTAGTAAGGGAAGTTGGGGTCAAAGGAGAGATCTAAAGGTGGGAAGGAGAGGTCTGGAGTTTTTCTACTCCTATGTTTCCCTCACTCCCCCCAGTGCTCTCACCGAGTCACTCAGGAGTCGCTTGCTGGCATCTCCAACTGCTCTCAGGGCATTATCCACGTCTCGCTGGCCAGGCAGGCAGCTGACACAGCGGTTCAGGGCCTGGGTCACTGCTTTAGCTACCTGAGGTGGGAAAGGAAAAGGTGGCTGCCAAAATGGAAACAATCTGGGAGAACCCCTCCTTTACTCACAGAGCATGGGTGAGAACCAGCTCTATAGCCTCAGAGGGAAAGAGGAAAGGGGGCATTGTCACAGAACAGGCTGAGGTTAGGTTAAATCAGTACTATTTAATACTGATCAAACTCCCCCAAACTTGGTGTTTGGCTAGGCCCAAGTGTTAGTCTAGCTGAGACACTTCAAGGAAGACTGAGAAAAAGAAGGTAAAATCCAGAGAGGAGCTCTCTAGAGCAGAGCTGAGATGTACCACTGTCAGAGTGATTGAGCCTTGGGGGTGAAGAAAGTTTTTGCCCTGTCAGAGTGGGCCTTGCGATAGGATCTGGGGGGAGGGAGGGAGGTGGCCCCTCCCCAATGCCTGACCTGGGCAAGCCTCTGCTGGCTCTCAGGGTCCCCTGGATGGGCAGCTGCCTTTTTTGCCTCCTCGATGAGGCTACTGGCCTTGTCCAGTACATCACTGGCTGTGTCAAGCACAACGGCCTGCACTGCAGGATCTGATGTCAGGGCAGCTACACCCCTGGCAGCCTGGGCCAGTGCCCTCAGTCCACCTGCCACTTCCCGAGCTGCAATACCTGGATTGTCAGGGAGAGAAAAGAGCAGGAAGTGAAGGAGTTATCACTGCCCAGCCCTGATCCCAGCGGTTTCCTCTGGCAGCCCCAAATCTTGCCCAGCTCCTGTTCTCCCACCTCCCTCCCCATATACCCCATTTCTGGTTCTCTGTCCACACACCTGCATAATTCTCATTGCCCTGGGCAACCTCCCCCAGGAGCTGGGCGATGGCAGAGCTCACTGCTTTGGTGCTATTGCCCAGGTCTTGGGCACACTTCTCCATCTAGGAAAGAAGGGGGAAAGACTCAGGCTCAGCAGGAGCAATTATGGAGAACTTGAGCAGGTACTTGGGGAAAGCTGGCAGTTTCATGGGTTTTGGGGCACTCTGGGGCACAGCTGGGAAGGCAGAATGTCAGGCTATGAACCAGAATGAGACCTTAAGAGAATTTTTACCGTCTCCCCAGGTAAGGGTTTAAGTTTGCCATCTCGAGCTGCTGCCTTCACTTCCTGCAGGTCTCTCTCTAGGTTCTGTACCACGCTCAGTGCAGAATCCATCTCCAAAGGCCCACATGCTTCCTGAGCCTACAATGAAAGGAAGGGGATTTGGGAACATGTAGGAGATACTGCTAGGTCTCACTGATGCCTCAAATTATATGATTATCCCTATTCCAGATTATTCTACATGGTTTCCTTATCATCCCAGGACCTTGCCTTCATCTTCCCCAAACAAAGCCAGCTCCCATACCTTCTGGGCAGCAGTACGGAGCTCAGCCAAAGCGGTACCAAGGTTTTTAGCACACTGACTCAGCTGCATGGCTGAGGCCTGGTCCTGAATTGTTGGCACTGAGGCCTTTGCAGCTGCCACCATCTTCCCACCTGGCTGTTGGGGAAAAGGCAGGCAGATTAAGAGTACCATCCTCCCTTCGGGCTTGGGTACAGTAACCGATGATGGTTAGGACATGGTGAGCAGGAACTGGCAGACAGGCTATTGGCAAAAATTTTAATTGTGGGAGATGTAGGGGGTCTTAAAAGGGAGGGAAGGGTCTGGTCTGAGAGGCTTAGGGCAGGGTGCCTTGCCTGCAGGAAGCTCTGGCTGGCAGCAATGAGGGCTAGTTGAGCACTGGGACTGTCAGGCTGAGCTTGGCTCCCCCGGACACCCTGCACCAGCAGTGGAATCTGCTCGGCCACGGCCTGTGGGTGAAAATGTCATGAGAGCCACTTCCCCACAGGCTGGGAGAACGTCTCCCTCCTCTCTCCCCCTCATGCACCCTGGAGCCTCACCTTGCAGCTCTGCACTAGGAGGGGCTGGGGGCCAGCAGAGGCCTTGGGGGCAGACGCTGCATGTTGGGCTGCAGCGATGGTCTGCGTAGCCGAAGCTGCAGCCTGCTTAGCTGCGTGCTATGAAGACAGAGCAGTCAAGACAAGCCCCAAGGACCCATTCCCTGGCCTATCTTGCTCAAGCTATCCCCTAAAGAAATATAACCGACTCTCCCCAAATCCCTCCCAGTTTCATTCCTCCCATAGCACCTCCACTGTTACTCCTGGTTTATTTCCCACTCTTACCTCCAGCCGCTGCACCAGCTTTTTCTTGATGGCATTCTGTGCAGCTGCGTTGGTTGCCATGCGTAGACCCTCAGCTGCCTCCCGCAGCCGCTGCTGCTGTTCCTCACTGTCAGGGTTGGCAGCTGCCCCCTAAGAAAGGTGGAAAGACAGACATTAAAACCCAACATCCCTGTGGATCTTAAAGTTCTTCGATCTCTCTAAAGTCAATTTGAAATTCACTTATTCCTGAAGTAATTTCCAACTACCCTCACTGAAAGGTAATTACCCTTGAGAGGAACTACCTCTCAGGAAGGCAAATGGGAACCCCAGGGGTCTAGTATACCCTTTGGGATGCTGAAAACCCTCTGTTAGGTGAATTGTTTATTTTCCCCCTGCTTGGGGAAGGGTGCTAGCAGTGGAGACCCCTGGATCGAATGCCTATGTGCATAAGGAAGGGACCAGGAAGGAGAGGAATCCTAGGCAGGTGGTGGCAGCAAAGTTGATAAAAGTAGGAATAAGAGACACTGGACTTAGAGGAAAGAAAAGGAGCATGGTTGCCTGTCAGTCAAAGAGCACTCTGGGAGTCACACTGGCTGGAAGCTTGGGTCTCACCATCCCACCCACATACAGCCTTGGGGCTCCTTTACTTCCTGAAGGCTAAGAGATTTGTTCTTTTGCATTTTCTGCTTTTCTTGGGTCTCCCCGATCAGGTGAAGGTGACCACCTGTACCTCTCTACTTCCCTTCAGGGCCTGGCCTAGGGCTCTGCCCAGAAAGCAGTACCTTGGCAGCCTCCACCATCTTGGCTGTGGCATCAGCCAGGATCTTGGCAGCGCTTAACAGCTTGCGTGAGTTCTCCAGATCACTCTCCCCTTCGGCATCAGCCTTGATGGCATTGACCAGGTCAGAGGTGGCCTGGGCTAGGATGCGGGCCTGTCGAACCATCTCACCTGAGAGGACAGGGCACAAGCAAGTGAGGAGGCCAGAGATGCAGAGAGGTGCCAGGGGTGGGGACAGGGGTGGGGGAACGCAGTGTAGATGGGGTACATGGGCGTTTTCAGGACAGCAGAGGCTGGCAAAGGTTCTCAAAGTGATTTTTCTGTTTTTGTATTTTTCTGGCTTTAGGATCTTGGGGAGGAACAGATTTCCTGGTGGCCTTTTACGAGAGGGAGAACGGCCTCCACTAGGCAATTTCAGCAAATGGTCTTGAGAGGATGAGACATTCTTGGTGAAGGCTTTTGGGGGTGGAGTAAAGAAGGCTTTCTCTTAATAATGCCATTTTCCATATTTTTTCTTATGTATACTTTGGTATATAGTTTAAAGAATATCTTCAAACTTTCCGAGGAAGGCAGAGCAGGGATTCTATTCCTGCTTTACAGACCATGAACTGGAGGTTTCAAAGATTGAGCCAATAGCCTACAGTTATATGGCTGGTGAGGTTACAGTGTGCTGGGTGTTCAGGGATGAGGTGGTTGGGTCTCAAGGGGGAGGGTGCATAATGAGCTTGGGGAACCTCATGGGGTGCTTCATCTTCCTTGGTATGTGTGTGTTGGAGGGCGGGGGTCCTTACCAGCATCACCCATGGAGCTGAAGATGTTCTCAGTGACAGTAAGGATGGTGTCGGTGGCCTGGTCATAACGGCCAGCAGGCCCAGCTCCCATGGCATGGGCCCTCACATGCTGCAGCAGCTCATTCAGAGCCTGGGTGACAGCAGTGGCTGCTGCTCCCACTCCCCGCAGCAGCTGTCCATCCTCTGTGGCTGCCTGGGAGGCAGACACACAGCTCTCCACGGCTTTGGCCACTAGTCGTCCAGCCTCCACCAGCTGCTCTTGGCAAACAGGGGAACTGATTGTAGGTGCCACCACCTGTGTGCAAACTGAGTGTCAGAGATCTAGGCAAGGGAAGGAAGTCACGAGGTAGGGTGTTTGTGGGTTCACAATAGTCACTGGTGCAAGGGTGACAAGGCCTCAGGAACCAGGGGAGATAAATGAGAAGCTCTTCCATGTGTGGTGCTGTCACTACTTGGCATAGGCTAGAGCAACCTCCGGGGCTCACCTTGGTGCAGGCCACCAGCTGGGAGGTGGACAGGGCACACTGTGTTGCTGCAGCGATAACCTGGGTCTGAAGCCCTGAGTCCTCTGTCCGTTGAGCCACACTCTTGGCCTTGAGGACTAAGGCAGCTGCTGCACTCGCTACTGCCTTGGCTAGTTGCATTAGCATGTCCTGTGATGAAACGGGTTAACATGATCTGAGTGCAGGTTTGGGATCCATGGACCCTTCTCAGAGGCATAAGCTGTTACATTATTCCCATCGACTCCAATCACAGGACAGTGTATGCATAAGCAACCAGAACCTACTCCAAGCCCCTGCCTGGAGTCCCCAGCAGGAAAGAACCCCCACCAAGGAAAAAATCCACACCGAGAAAAATGAAGCCTACGCCAAAAGGGAGAAATGCACGAGGCGGATACACTCGGACAGCGATGGGGAGGGAGAGGAAGTGCTGTTCCAATGGGATGGGGAGAGGAGGTATCTCTTGGGGTCCCTCTCACCCTCACAGCTTCTTTTCTCCACTTCTTAATCTTTAATTGGAAGTAGTCATCCTGGAGTCTTAGGTACAAGTTCCTGTAACATCCTACCTGAGCCCCTTTCCCCACACCCTGCCTGAGCAATGCCTCCCCATCTCCCATCATGTTCTGTTTCCCCAGGAGGAAAGGTACAGAAGCGAGTGTATGCGGCTCAGAGAGGACAAAGCTGGGAAGGCCCAGGCCAGAGGCCATTACCGTGGGGGGTTCGGGGGGAGATCGAACCCCAGCCCCTCTGGGTGCACATATCTGCATGGGAAATCCAGGATGAAGAGTCAGCTGAGGAAATTGGCATGGGGTGGGGAAGGGGAAGAGCTAGAGGAACAGTGTCCTCAGGGTGGGGTGGTCTTAAGGACTGGAGGGGGGTTCAAGATATTCTCAAGTTGGGGCAAGGGCTATGTAGGAGGGAAGCTAGGAAAAAGATGACAAGGTGCTAAAAAATATCAATAAAGGCTAAAAGTGAACTTATAAATTGTAGCTTGGATTCAGGGGTTTTGAATTCTCACCCCTGAAAAAGAGATTGGAGGTTCCCAGTATCATCTCCTGGAAATAGAGGTCCAGGTTGATTCTGAGGGGTTGATTCATAGAAGCTGGGACCAGGAACTATTTCAGGATCAGAGGTTACCTCCTAGAAGCTGGGGTTCTGGGAGTTGGGTAAGTCACCAACCTGGAAGTGGGGGTCAGTATCACTTTCCCCAATTTGCTGCAACAGCTCCCCACTGGCCTGGCCCACGTTCCCAGCTGCTTGCAGCAGGTTCTGACGGGGCTGTGGAGAGTGAACACCAGTCAGAAGCTGCCCCACCCTGCTCACATGCCCGAGGGTCCCACACTTCCACCCTGCAACTATGACATGCCCCCCTTTCCTTGGTATCGAACCCTCTCTCCACACTACCCCAAGCCCACAGCCCCTGACCTCAGCACTGGCTGGCTGGGCACTGCGCAGCAGCTCAGACACCGCCCCTGCAAGGCCTTTGGCTGCCTGCAACAGAGGCCGGCCACTGCCACCTTCATCCTCCAGTAGGGCAGCCAGCAGCTTCACCCCACGGGACATCTCCGTCAGGTTGGAGGAGATTGTGGTTACTGCACAGCCCACTGCAGTATAGTCTGTTTCTGCAGGGTCCCCTGAGGGAAGAAGGAAGATAGGTATGTGTGAGGGATGGGGCAGGCTAGACGATGGGCTGGGGAAGGAGCACAGTCATATGGTTAGTCACACGCATCTGAGCGAGATGTACGCACACAGTCCCTTCCACTATGAGTCAAGGTACAGTCACACATGGAGCCGGTCACACTCATGCTTGCACATGCTCGCTCTCCCCCTGCCCCCATCATGCACACACGGGGGGCATCCAGCCTACCTGCTGTCAGGTTCACCACAGAGGCAGTACCAGCTGTGATGGCATCTACCTGGGAGTGGATCTCATGCTTTGATTCATCCATCTTGTTTTTACGCCAGGCTTTAGAGGCCTGAGAAAATGGGGGGTCGGGGTGGGGGTGGGGGACAAAAAAACAACTCAGGATCTGTTCTGGTTTGTTTTCCCAATCTATTCCTGGCATCCCAGCTTCAGTACCTCTGGCCTCTCCTCCATCTCATACTTACAGCATCCTGGCCGAGAGGGGGCAGGGCGTCGAAGTCATCCAGAGTGGCCTGGGCAGCCTGCACAGCCTGCATGCTTGAGTTGATGGTTCCAGTGAGTGCCTGCTGGGCTGAAGTCTAAAAGACAAGGGGAAGAATAATAGGGGCTGGACTGGAACATTTAAAGAAAAGAGGAGGTGAAAGAGACCCAGGGGCTAGGGAGATGAATACGAATAAGGACATGGAAAAGACAGCCTAATTCCTGGCTAGACACAGCTAAAGGTAGGAGAAAGGCCCGGGTACCTTGTGGATGTGGGGGCACTCTTACCAAAGGAGGCATGTGTCCTCGGTGCATCTGGCCACTGGTTATCTGCTGCTGGGCAGGTGGCATACTGCCCATCTGGAAATTCTCAGGACCAGAGGCTCCAGAACGCATAATGGCAGGCAGGGCCACGGAGCCATGCTCCACTTTCCCAACCCGGTTATACTGCTGCTGAAGAACTGTTGACCTAGAGGGAGGGCACATGCTGTGGAGCGCTCAGAAGACCTTCCTCATCTCTACCCTTCCCATCCAGTTATGCTACCATTGCAGGTCCTGTGATCTGGGGATGTGTGAGGTCTCCTTACAGCCTGCAACTGGCTCAAGAACCATCCTAAGGACTCCTCACCCTGCGCCAAGAGCCTTTGGAGTCAAGCCTTGCCTTCCCACCCATAAAGCATGGGATCAACCCAACTCCTTTCATACTTTTTGGGGGATACTGAGTCCTCCAACATAGTAGATTCCTCATCTCCCTCCAGTCCAAAATGATCCTTGCTTTTTTTCTGTAGGAAGACATAAGGAAAAAGAGTTGTGGCAGTTAAGGAAGAGGAAAGTAAGGAAAAGGCAGCTTCTTTTTTGCCAATCAGCCATTCTCCAGAAACTGAGTCCCCATTTCTAAAGGACTGGGTTGGGGAGAGGGTAAGGGAAGATAAAGAGAAGGCTAGGGGCAGGTAGTCCCCACCTTTTTAAGGATGATATCGATGTAGCCAGCAATGAGCTGTGCAATTTGCTCCCCCTCAGTCGTCTGTACCGAGTAGTAGCCATCTTGGTAATCCCCGAAATCCTAGGGTGACAAGGTGGGGCTCAGTGGGAAAGCTTCAATCTACCCAGGATGGAAAAGGGTAGGATGGAGCCCCAAGGTTGAGCCAATGAGGGTGACTTCCCATGCCAATGGCCCTCTAGGAAGAAGCCCACCTCCCTTCAATCTCCTGTGTGTTTATTTTATTCCTTGGAGGGAAATAGTTTATTTCTGAGGACTGGCTACACAGTTTCAAATACACGTCATTTAGGAAATCTCTTTTCCCCTCACCCTGATAAAAAAACTGGGAGCATATAACATTTGTCATTAAATGATCAACACCAGTATCCAAAATGGAAAACAGCATTTACTATAATTTCTATGCCTCTCAGTGGGGCACTTCATCTAATTATATCAGTTTTCAATTCAAAATTTAAAGTCAGAGGGGAAAAACTACTATATATAGTTGCTGCTGAAAAAGGGAAGGCTTGTTTTTCTTCTAATTACCTTTCTCTTTTATTCCCCCAAGTATTCCTGTGATTTCAGCTTGCTGGTTACATTTTTGTTTTTGTTGATTTTAAAGGATAAGTTCATCATCTGTTCACCTAAGCATCACTCACTCTCCAGGAGGGACTTTCTCCCTCAACTCTAACCTCAACGTTCCTGCAATAGGTCCAAAGTTCTCCTTTTTTTCTGGAGTCACGCTCAGTTGCACCTATGCCAAGGGAAAGACCTCTTCGGCTGCCCATTCTCTGGAAATTCCGAAGCCCCTTCTCCTCTGAGGCCCAAGACTCACCAGGGTGAAACTCTTGGGAGAGGCAGCCCACCGCTTGATGTTGGTGAGGTTCCATTCCTGGATCACCTCCTTGGTCTTCTCATCCACTCTCATCACACATTCCTTCGTGATGCCTAGAAGTCTGGGCACTAGCTTGTTCTTGCCTTTCATCTTTTCCTATGAGTAGAAGTTGGTGGTGGTAAGGCAGGTCAGAAGCAGAAAGAGAGGCGGATGATCAGATCTAGACCTTAAGGGGGTGCTGAGGTGGCCAGGAGAGCTAATTAGGTATCAATGGATGGACCCAGGACAAGGCTATGCCAGGGAAAGGGGAAACAGAGGGAAATGCAGAGCAGGGAGGGAAGTGGTGGTGAAGGGCTGACTGTGGAGCAGTTTTTTCATAAGATCAAAGCAAGGTAGGAACAGGACTCTTACTTGATGATGGGAAACTGACTGAGGGCAGTGTCAGAGACTTTTAGAGAGTAAGGAAAGGGGCAAGGGCAGGTCAAAGCAAGGGCAGCAAGAAGGGTCTATAACTCACCTTAACCAGGAAGAAGGAGACACCATATGTCTTGAGGGAACGGGCTAGCTTCACATAGCGTACCTTGGCCTCAATCTCACTCATCTGCTCACAATTCTTGTGTGCCTGAGAGTATGAAATGGGGAAGGCTTAAGCAAAATGTGGAGATAATACACAGATGAAGAGTTAAGTTGGATGTTAACTATAATGGGAGAGTATATGGGAACCTAAAGGTCAGGGAGTGCGAGATATGAGAAATGAGAGGGTGATGGGATGGAGACTGACAGAGAATATGCAGAAGCAATGGATCCAAGGGGTGTGGTTAAGAAACTTGCAGATATTCTGGAGACATGAATGGATAGCTAGGAAGTAGAAGGGCAAATAGAAGGCCTTTTGGAGTCAGTATTCAAAGGGTGAGGCTGATACCTTACATTTCTACAAGGATTATACTTTTCACAGTAATTTCAATACTATTTCATTTGATTCTCCTATCACTCCTATGCAGAGCAGGTACTGTTATCCCATGTTAGAGTTAAAGAAAAAAAAGAAAGCAAGAATATTAAATTGAATTCCACAGCAAAAGCAGTGATGAAGCTGGGACTAAAAGCCCAAGTCTTCTGCTTCTTCATTCTAGGTGCTTGTGGGTAGCAGTGGCGGGGCAGGGGTAAGGGGGTGGAAGGGGCAGACAGGGAGAGGAAGGGAGACTGGTCAGTAGGATTAAGCAGCAAAGCTCCCGGTCACCCAAACACTTTCCCCCACCCCTATTCACCTGGAAAATCTTACGCTCTCCCTTCTGCTTCACATACTCCTTGGGCAGGAAGTCCTTCAGGCTACACCAGAAAAGGGAGGGTCAGAATGCAGTGGACAGCATCAAGGGATACATGGGCCATGAAATGTGGTTCTAGGGGTATAAGGAAATGTCTAGGCCAGCCTTAACCCTGGGGAGAAGGAAGACTCTGAGGGTACAGGGTCTGGATTACATTCTGAAATAGAATGACTTAGCATTAGCTCTTGAATGTGATCTGTCTTTAGCTACAGGGAAAGGGACTGAAGGAACTTAAGTTGGAGGCCCAGTTCCTGAGGGAGAGAACATCTAGAGCACCATTTCAGGGAGCCAAGAGGAGAAAAAGCTCACTAGAAGGATGACCATGCACTCAGGAAGCTGAAAAAGTCACACTAAACTGTATACATTCCAAGGCATACCTGTGGATGAGACTTGGGAGAGACTTAATTTAATGTTCCCTACAATGAAAAATTTACCATTTCCCTCTGACTACTGCATTAAAATTCTTCAGAGAATCTCAAAAAAAAGCTACTTGCTTGCCTCAGGGGTGAAGGCAGGGGCAGAGATTTTGGACCACAGTCATATTCCATATAGGGAGGAGAGAAATGGGTGATGACAGCTAAAAAGGTACTCAAGTGGGCCAAACGTTGATACTTTGGAAGAGGAAACAAGAGAAGGCCTGGGAGGAGACAGGCCCGTTGGGGTCACTAGCAGGGAGTCCTGGGCCCTGACAGGGTTAAGGGATGTGGCTCACTCACTCAAGGAAGCCAGCCTTGTGCTTCTGCTCATTGTGGGGTCCAAACTGGATCTGGCATTGGAAGCCAGCAAACTCACAGGCCTTGTCGAAGGAGACAGGGTGAGAGCCATTCAAGATGTCATCTCGTGCCTGCAGAACAAAAGGCAGGGGGGGAAGTGATGTGAGTGGGTGCAAGCATACCCCTTGTGGGGCTTCTGCCCCCTCTCCCTACCTCCCCCATCCCAGCTGAGCCCTCCCCACACCTGCACATAAAGAAGGTTCAGCTGTACAGGGTCCCGGGAATCCACATTCTGGTCTGAGTAGAAGAACTTCCTCCGCAGCAGAAGTGTTTCATGCTCCTCTACTCCCTGCTCCCTCAGTGTCCGGCCATGGTCCAGCCAGTTCACTGCAACATAGAGAGAGCTCCTTCAGTGCCAAGCCCTCATGGACACACAACTCCCCTCACCCCCACCCCCTCATCATTGCTGGCTTTTTTTGTTTATTTGTTCACTGCCTACCTTTTCCCGCTAAAATGTAAGTTCCCTGAGTGCAGGGGCTTTGTTTTATTCACTGATGCATCCCCAGTGTCTAAAACCGTGCCTTCAATAAATAATGAATAAACCCTGCCCCCCACCCCCAACCCCCCTGAACCATTTTCAAGGCCCTCTTTTTCCCTATTCTGCGTACACTCATCGTCTGTGTGCAATTTCTGTTTTAGTTTCTCCATTTTCTTTTCATCTCGCAGCAGTGTCTTGTCCTTTCGTAAGGTCCCTGTCACCTCTTCCTTTTTCTCTTCCATCAGTTCTCGAACCAGTGAATATTCATCATGGTTGGTGATGCCTGGTGGAGGGGAGTGGTTAGGTAGCACTGCAGGCACTGCATCCATGTTTTTATGGCAGAGTTGGAACGTCCTCACCTCCTCACCCAGACCCTATAAAGACCCCTCACCAATGCGGGCACAGATGGTCATGAGCATGTCAGTGACAGTCTTAGAGTCATCCACCATGATGGTCTTCACAGTTCCATCGAGCATACGGATCTTCAGGGGTCTCTGTTTCTTCCTGTACTCCATGGTGTCCTGTTAGGGCAATAGGAGGAGACAGAGGTCCACTTTAGGCTAGGGCTGTTACTTCCTTTTTACAGGGCCATTGAGGAAGAAGGTGGATGACCAAAAGGAAGACTATGGTAGTTCACTCAAAGGCATGGCATTATGACTGCCTGACACAGACAGAAAGCATGGAAGAGGTCAGAAAATTGGAGGTGGAACAGGGAGAAGTTGATGGGAGAGGATGTCAGAGGTCCTTGATGAAGAAATACTCACCCCATTTCGGAGCATGTAGTAATCCAAAGCTTTCCCGGCCTCCAGCCATATACCCTTTTTGGGGTCATCATCTGACAGAAACAGCCCAAAGTCGCTGGCTAAAAGAGAGGATGGATCCCCTGAGCCTCATGAAGATCCCAGTGTGGCTGAGTGACTGCACCTTTGCCCCTTACCATTTCTCCTGTGACCCTGGGCCTAAAGGGGAAGGAGGGAACCATGGAGCACAGACCTGAGGGGTGAGTGGCCTGGGGCGGGGGCGGGGGGCAGTAGGGTCATCCCTCAAGGCTGAAAGCCTGGGAACTAGAAGGGACTGAGGACTCTCACCCCAGCCCTCTGGGTAGTCAGACTCACGAGGGCCAGCCAGGGCCTCTGGGATACGCTCACGGATGATGCGGCAGGCGTCGTACACCATGGTAGACGGCTCGAACTGCATCGTCTTCACCACATTCCCAATGCTGATCTTCAGCGAAAGTGCAACCATGGTGGCGGCTTCTGCTCTCCAGCCTGGTTATACCTGGCCCGCGGCATCAGGGCATCAGAACACACCCGCACTGGGGGAGAGGAGACTTCCCCAGATGGAGTCCCAGGGAGGGGTGTTTTTGAAAGGGGCTCCTCAAAGCAGGTGTTACTGAAGTTGTTTTTATCTTAA